>BDUI01004345.1:79556-93471 GCA_002335545.1 Apodemus speciosus
GAGAATGAATATGTCCTCCTGACATTCTTTCAGATCTTAGAGAAGTGAAGGTCTCAAAGACCTCAGAGGAAACTCAGCTCAGAAGACATGGAGCAGAAGTACCAACTAGGAGAGAGGCAGAGGTGATAAGGACAGAAGGCCTAGTCATGTGGAAATATCAGGGATTCTGTGAGACACAGATGTCAGTTATTTTACCCTTCCTATAACAAAATACAAGAGATAGTTAACTTATAAAGAACAGAGCTCTGTGGGGGCTAATAACCTTTGAAGTTTCTATCTATGGCCAGTTAACCTTGTTCCTTTTGGGTCCATGGCAAGGCAGTCTATCATGGCAGTAACATGTGGTAGTGCAAACTCCCCTGATAACAACTAAAGATCTATACCTTCCCAYGTGGCCCCATCCCTTAGAAGTTCCATCCCCTTCTATCATTGCTAAGCTAAGGACCAAGCCTGTGACTCTTGGGGTGGGACAACCACAGAKAATTCAGACTACAGAATTCAGAAGTGATTTTCYTTTATGATGTTCAGAGATTGAGAGTGTCCCCAAGGAAAACACACCAAAGTCCTACCCCAGGTGCCTGTGAGTGAAGCATAATTTGAATCAGAAGTTTGCTTGTCATCAAATTGAGGCTGGGAGGGTTGGCTAAAGAGGCCCTAACCCTATTCATGGTGCCCAGTGCAAAGAAGAAAATTGGGACACAGTGGGAGAAAGAATTCTTTCTGAAGACAGAAACTGTCCTAGAGAAGTGTGCTACAGCCTCAAAACACCAGGGACACTAGACTATATGAGAAAGCTCCAGGCAGAGTCAGCTGGGGGTTTAGAGACCATAAAACCCTACCAACACCTTCTTCTTTGACCCCTGGATCTCTAGGTCTATGAGATAACAAGTCTCCTTTCACAGTCATTTATCATGGCATCTCTCAGAAACTAACTGAAAATGTGTTTCTTAGAGAAACAACACAGGGCCCTAGCACTGTCCTGGCTGTCCCTCTTGGGGCCTTGATTTCAGTCTACACACCAGATCTACGTTCTCCTAGCTTCCATGTTAGGGATTAGTAAGCCCACTCTGCTATGGAGGCAGAGCAGCTGGTTTTGGTGAATAGAAACACTGTTCACTTGTCAGGTGTTAGCCAAGGTGTGTTTTCAGCCATTCCTGGATGAAAATGCCTGATGCCATCTATTTCCTTTTTAAGCAGTTGCCCAGAGGAGAGAAGTGCATCAGATTCAACTTCAAGTGAGGACTTTCACTGGAAGATGTAGCAACCAGATTACACTTCTCATCAAAGTCGAATTTTCCTATAATAGAGCCCTGAAAGAGGACAGAATGATGGYTGTGGCAGAAGACAAGTCCAGCACTGTGACTGCTTTCCAATAAGGCTGAGAGGCTGAGCAAGCTGGTGACAAGGGTTTCTATTGCTCACTGTCTCTGAGGGAAGCCCTCTCTGTGTGGACACTTACAGGACGCAATTCAATCACAGATGCCATTGCTGACCCACACCAGGAATTATAGCCCCTCCAAGCAGTATCCCCAGTGGGCCACTCCTCAGGCTTCTGTGCCGCACGATATTCCTTTTGGCAGAGGTCACTGATGTGTGGACACCCATCATCACTAACATATTAGATCTTGAGGCAATTAGCTGAAAACAAACAGGAGAGACAAGCTTGGTATTGAAACATAGAAACCAGAAGAAAATAGCCYATGGCGGTCCATTACTTCAAAGCTGCTTCAAAGGAGGGGGCTGGGCACCTGGTAAAGAAAGGAGAGTATTGTTTTCATGTAACATCTATACAGTAGAAGGCTCACRATTTTATTTTTCTACAGGTTCGGGTTACATGCAAGCTTGCCTGATTATAATAGGTTGGTGGAAAGCACTTTCCAGGTCCCACCTGAACCCAGCRTGTCATGTGTAGCATGATTAGTCAAGGATTAAAAATCCAATTAGACTCTCCCCTGACATGAGAAATCAGATGAGAAATTCTGAGAAATCACCGAAACCACTTCTTAATATGATGGAAGGTGATAACATGCATAAACAGTGAGCTGATATCCTAGGGACCCTGGAATCTTCTGAGCAAATTGACTTTTCCCATCTTCAATATAAATATTGTTCCTTGCTATTAATTGTATTGATTGAGGAGAGTAGACGTATCTGAATGAATTTCCATGGGATCACAGTGGTTTATTGTCTAGAACTGAGGACTCACCCTTCCTTGTGGGGTACTTGGCTCTCAGCTCATGCCTGCTGTGGTTTAACTATGAGCTTCTGAGGTTATGAGCCATAAGGACATATGCTAATATCTTCCTGGGAAAGCCAGCAATTTCTTCCCACATGGCTCATGGTCAGATGCTATGGATGGGGCAAGGAGCACAGCCCTCCATCTCATGTGTCAAATGTTACAGATYACAGAAGCCACAAGTCTTTGACATTTATCACTTAGAGAAAACTAAATTCACAGATTTTGAGTAATGATGGTGTCCACATGGGTGTGGCTATTTTAGTCCTCTACTACTTAATATATAATTTGACTTATAAAAATATCTGCAACTGACTTTCAAGGCCAATTTTCTTTTCCAACAGAAAAAAAAAAAACGCAAAAAGATTTTGACTTACATATAGCAGAATTCTGCAAATTGGACATCCCAAGACTTTCTGAGCATATAACGTTGATTCATGCAAAGGTTCTTATTTCTATAAAATTTCAACATTTACTTGGTGACTAAAATCCATGTAAATATTTTGAGTTAGACAATGACAGTGTTTGGCTGGTGACAGCAGTGAGTTACATATGTAAATCTACTGCAAAGGACCTTGTACCCCTCACTGTAAGGAAATAACAAATGTCTAAAGAGACTGTATGTTTAACCTGATTTAAATTCTATAGACTGAATATCTGTGTCAGAACTCACATCTGTTAGTCTGAGGAGCTTTCCCTCTGTGTATTGATTAAAAATAAATTTTACAAAATTAAAAGGCACCTTCCACAACAACAACAAAAAAAAACCATACTGGATAAGTTACTTACATCAATACCTAACATTCTTTTTTCTTTGGGGTATGCTCATTAGCCAGTTATTTACAGCTGGGCATTTTGTTACAGTGCTAACAGGAGCTTGCTCATTCACTTACTCTCTCGTTAGACATCCATTCTCCTTCTCATGATCCTTAGTTGCCTCTAAGAGTCATTATGGGAATCATTGACTGGGTGACACTAGAGTTATGGTTCCAGCTGGTTTGTGACAGCTAGATTTGACCACAACGTTCCCACACATGAGGTTTCAATTTGTTTCTTTGTCCTCATGGCATCTGATTTCAAGACACAATGTGCTGTTATGCCTCAGTGCCTGCGCAGCCACGGTCGCTTCTCTTAGAAAAGATCTCCCAGGTTAGATATCTGCCCTTAGCAGCTCTGTGGGTGTAGAATAACCAGATAACAGCTATTAGGCAGAAGGGTCCTACCTGCAAGCAAAGGCTCTCCATCCTATCTCCCAGAGACAAGGTAGCTATGACATCATACCATGATCTWCCACCAAGACACAGCCTCCTCAACAGCTGAGCAGAGACAGGGCCTGTGCAAGCTGGCAAGGATGAGCGATCTTGTTTCTAAAGGTCACCACTCATTTCACCAAGCATTGAGTTCAGTAATCAATACATGCTATGGAAAACCATTTCAGAGGAGATCTGTCTTTGTGAAAGGGCCCCCTCTTTCAAAGGCTTCAGACTTATCTAGCTGAAAACTACAGCCATACTTTTGTGAGATTTTTTTCTCTGCGGCTTGTGAAATAGTCAGGGATAAATTTGTTCCCCTTCCTCAGTTCCATACACAGAGTAAAAGCTGGGTTGGCAACACTGAGTTTTGAGCTCAGGGAGCCAGGTGGTAGTGGAACAATGATGAAGACTCAAATCCTCATTTTCCCTGAGTTTTTTCTCCTTGTTCTTGTCAGCAGCAGAACTTGAATTTTCCTTTGCTCAGTGCATAGATAGTGCRTTCCAATGTTGAAGGCTTTGACTCYGCTCAGCTCAGCCAAATAGTTCACAGTGCAACCAGGTGATGGGTGACACTGGCTGGAAGGCAATAGTGTTCACATCCTTGGAGTCACATTGGGGGTTCACAAAGCTGAACTTTGCCAGTCCTTCTGATCTCTGTTTGCATCATGAGTGCCAGTCCCTGGAGACATGGGGGTGCCATCTTGAAGGGTCACTGTGAGATTTAGAAAGACACAGAGGTTAGTACTAGGTCATACTGAGAACAGTCACTACAGCCAGAAGAGACATTCCGGTCACATTTACATCTCAGTGACCATGAAATCTGTGAGAAGATGCTTTATCTTCCTCATTCTCTGACCTCCATTGAATGACTTCTTTTCCAGGTCYAATTACCACCTTCTCCTGGTGCAGCTTGAAGTTTAAATAGATTTTCCAAAGCCATAGGTCCTTTGTCACTGAATATAGGGCAATTGTTCCACTGCTGTGTCACCAGGCTTTCTGTTCTGTCTTCCTCCTGCCCTAAGTGTATCCATGCGCACACTTACCACAGGAAGGAATGGAATCCCTTCCGTAATCTCTAGACTCAAAGCTGTTCCTTGGGGAATTTTTTCCTCTGAGCTCCCAAGATGGGTTTTGGGAAGAGTACACTCTGTGTTTGAAAGGTGTAGATGCTGTGAAGTAGATGCCAGATTGTATGGCTCCGAAGTTAGACTCACGAGGAGGTTCTCTTGACACAGGCTTCTGTCTAGAATGCTGAAATTGCTCTGTAAGTATGTTGGTCCGTTGAGGAAGGCTCCAGTGCCAGACGCTCACATTCTTTTCTGACTCTGCCTTAGCTTGTGACTTGAGCCACAGGGATTTGTCTGACACTGCAGGGCCTGCTTTTTGTGGGAAGTGAATCATGAAAGCAAAGTTTATCAAAGCCTCTACTGCTGAAAGATTGGTCCCTAGGCAGAAATACCCATGCTGGGAAAGACAGTCCATATAGACCAGGTTTATGTGTCCAGTAATGTTAGGCAAGGATTCACTGGCTGGTTTTGCCTTTTCATATCAATCCCATGCTTAACTCACACCAAAGATTGTCTTTTGCATTGATTACATTAGAGACAGATCTTGATCTTCTTGCAAAGTCTATCTCACACATCCACATGTGGAGACCAGACTTTAGTGTTCTCTTTGTCTTCCTTGTTCTTTGAGACAGTGCCTATGTGTGAACCTAGATCTCTCAGATTCAGCTACAGTGGCAGGCCAGAAAGTCCCAGGGAATCTCCTGTCTCCATCTCCTGAGTGTGGAGAGCAACAAGTCTCTGCATTCTGGTGTTAATCTGKGTGCTGGAGTCCAGACTCAAGCCCTCAACCATGCCTGGCAAGTTGTTAACTGAGCCCCTTGCCAGGTGCAGAGTCTACTCTCTTTTCTGGTTTTGGGGAAGCAGCAGCCCAAACCTCTACCTTAAGCCAGATTTGTTTCCAGTGAAGCACAGTGCCTGGATTTCTCTTGATACATTAGGCAGCTCCACAAAACACCTAAATAACATTTGACATTTAATATGGGCTTTTAAAGAAGCTGATAACCACTTACGACCTTCGTACCTGAGTGAGTGTTGCAATTTATGGTGGATGCTTATATTCAGTCAGTTTGGATAAGCTCAGCTGCCATTGATATTAGAGATTATAATACTAAAAGTTTAATATACTTTATTGTGCCTATATAGATTTGGTATGGAATGTGTGTGTGGAAGGGGGTCAAACAGAGGAGTACTGCTTACTGGCTTGCTCTCATGACTTGCTCAGCCTGCTCTCTTATGTAACTCAGACTGCCTGCCCAGGTTTGGCACCATCCACAGTGAGCTAAGATCTCGCACACCAATCATTTATCAAGAAAATGCCCCTCAGACATGTCCACTGTCCAATGTAATGGGGACATTTTCTCTATTGAGGTTCCTTTACTCAGATGACTCTAACCTGTGTCAAGTTGACAAAAACCTAATCTGCACAGTGTGTATGTGTGCTTATATGTATGTGTCTATGTCTGTGTGTATGTGTGCTTGTTTATATGTATGAATTTATGGCTTATGGGTGTTATGTATCTATGTATATATGCATGTTTAGATAGCTTATGTGTATTATGTGTCTGTAGATGTTTGTGTATATTTTGTGTGTGTATGTATGTGTTTAGTGTATGTAGTTTTCTGTGTCTGTTTGCACATATATGTATGTTTGTATATGTATGTTTATACATGTATGTATATTTGTGTGTATGTGTATGTTTGTCTGGGTATGTGTGTGTGCATGTTTAGATGGTTTAGATGTATGCATGTACTTGGTACATTTGAAATACATATTGTGGATAGCCCTGGGCTTGTATTTTGATGCTAATTCCACTCTTCTGAGGGGCTGCAGAGGAGGAGTTGCTTTGTGAACCTTCTCCACACCTTAACTTTTCAAATAAAGGCTTGAGCCAATGATTGGGCAGGAAGAAGGGGGAGGAGCTGAAAGTTTGGGGGAGGAGAAAAGGATGGCCAGGGGAAGGGGGAGGAGCTACAATGGATCGACAGAGAGGCTGCAGAGAGAGAAGAAGCTCGTGGCCTGGAGAAACCAAAAGTTATAAGGGATAATATAGATGGGAATAGAGTAGTGTAGTGGGAGATCTGCCCAATCTAGGCTTATAGCTTGTATTGTTACTGATTAAGTTGAGATTTCTTTTACCAGGTAATTGGATTGGAAACAAAGTAGCAACATATACATGTGCAGTTTTGTGYGTCTTTGTATATGTATATGCATTTATTATATATTTGTGTTTGTATATATGTTTATGTGTATATGTTATGTATCTGTGCCTGTATGCATATGTGTATATGTTTATGTGGTTTGTGTGTGTGTATGTTTTTGGTGCATTTTGTATATGTGTGTGTAGTTTTGTTGTATATATGGAATGAATTATATGTACATGTTGTACGTGTACATCTGTGGTATGTGTTTTTATGTATGTATGTGGTATATGTWTATGTCTGTATGTATTTGGGTGGTGTATGTGTATGTGTATACATACATAGTGTGTTTATATATTTAGTGTATGTATGTTTGGTATGTGTGGTATAAACATATATATGTGTGTGTGTGTTGTATGTATACGTGTGTATATGGGCATATGTGAATATAGATGTAGTATGTATATAGTGCTATGTGTGCTTGTATGTGTGTGGTACATGTGTGAGTGTGTATGTGGTATATATATTTGTGTGAATCTGGTATGTGTATATGTTCTTTGTTTGGAATTTTAATTCCTCCATAGCTTTCCCAATTGGCAGCTTCTCTGTTCCTAGCTGTCTTTCTTCTGTCATTAATTATTCACAGAAGGATGCTGTATGCTGGGCAACTTGCTGGGGACTGAGGCTCAYAGGCTCATATCAGCCGGACTTGCCCTAATTTCCTCAGTTACATAAATTGGGCAACTCCCTCTAAAACACTTTTTGGAAAAGATCAAGCTGACGAGAAGGGGAGCTGTGGAGACCCATCGCTAGCAGTGGTGTATTCACAGGTAGTGTTGAAGGCCACAGGCATCCAAGGATAACACTCCCATTGGTCTAACTGAGCATGCTGTGAGGCTCCTCACTTCCCACTCTCAGCTCAGTGTAGTCAGAGGGGRAAAGCACACTAGCAGAGAAACTGAGGAACAGGATAGATATGGGGATATAGAGAGGAGACTGAGTGCCCTAGGGAAGACTTTGAACAGTGATCCACACTCTGAGAGTGCAGAATAACATGTCACCACAACCACTTGTGCATACACCTTGTAGCACCCCTCCCCAAGCCCCCAAATCTGCAGTGGAACTTTGTATTGCAATAAGAATGTTCTCCTTTCACCTCACCATTCTGAAAAGCTTGTGTCTGCCATGCTCTGAGTGCATTGCTGATCTGCTGTTAAGNTGTGTGTGTGTGTTGTATGTATACGTGTGTATATGGGCATATGTGAATATAGATGTAGTATGTATATAGTGCTATGTGTGCTTGTATGTGTGTGGTACATGTGTGAGTGTGTATGTGGTATATATATTTGTGTGAATCTGGTATGTGTATATGTTCTTTGTTTGGAATTTTAATTCCTCCATAGCTTTCCCAATTGGCAGCTTCTCTGTTCCTAGCTGTCTTTCTTCTGTCATTAATTATTCACAGAAGGATGCTGTATGCTGGGCAACTTGCTGGGGACTGAGGCTCAYAGGCTCATATCAGCCGGACTTGCCCTAATTTCCTCAGTTACATAAATTGGGCAACTCCCTCTAAAACACTTTTTGGAAAAGATCAAGCTGACGAGAAGGGGAGCTGTGGAGACCCATCGCTAGCAGTGGTGTATTCACAGGTAGTGTTGAAGGCCACAGGCATCCAAGGATAACACTCCCATTGGTCTAACTGAGCATGCTGTGAGGCTCCTCACTTCCCACTCTCAGCTCAGTGTAGTCAGAGGGGRAAAGCACACTAGCAGAGAAACTGAGGAACAGGATAGATATGGGGATATAGAGAGGAGACTGAGTGCCCTAGGGAAGACTTTGAACAGTGATCCACACTCTGAGAGTGCAGAATRACATGTCACCACAACCACTTGTGCATACACCTTGTAGCACCCCTCCCCAAGCCCCCAAATCTGCAGTGGAACTTTGTATTGCAATAAGAATGTTCTCCTTTCACCTCACCATTCTGAAAAGCTTGT
Source organism: Apodemus speciosus (assembly GCA_002335545.1). Lineage (NCBI taxonomy): Eukaryota > Metazoa > Chordata > Mammalia > Rodentia > Muridae > Apodemus > Apodemus speciosus. The sequence continues at coordinate 88,249 of BDUI01004345.1, forward strand.
GTCTGCCATGCTCTGAGTGCATTGCTGATCTGCTGTTAAGGTTCTCAAACTCTCTCTGTGTGTCTTTGCATCTCACTCACTGACAGCAGAGAACATGGTAGATCTCTCCAGTTATTCCTGTATTTTAATTTCCCTAATGTCTTATAGATGTTACCCTATATGTATTACATAGGTTGAGGGTCAGTAGTATGGGGTAGTAGTATCTATATATTATAATTTTGATGTGGTCATTGCTAATTAGCCAGATTCTATTATTTCCCGACTTCTCTCCAGAGATGCTGACTGAAATTCTCAAGCTATGTAGCAAGCTGCCTTTGATCACCCAGGAGGCCAACTGTATATGACCCAGAAGGTTACCATATATTACCCAGGGCCTCACCTCCTAGACATGCCAGCCTTCGGTTTCCAGGTGGAATGGCAAAGGGTATAGAGGGTCTTCTAAAGGAAGATGGTGACATCCCCAATAATAGCAAGAAGAGAAGTCTCTTTCTTCTTCTTTGGCATATCCCAAGAATAATAGTAAATATTATAAATTGGGGTTCTGGAAAGATTGTTCTGGTGGTTAAGACAGCTCTCTGCTCTTCAAGAGGACTGGAGTTTAATCTCCAGCACCAATATCTAGTGACTCAGGACTGCCTGAAAGTCTAGCTACAGGGAATCTGATATACTCTTCAGGTATGCACAGAACCACACTCACATACATGGGATTAAAAATAGAATAACTATTTTAGATGTTATAAATTGTGCATTTCCATTCATGCATAACGATCAAGCCCAGCTGCAATTTGATTTTCCATTGCATATGGGCAATTAAAGTTCTCCGAGATATCACCATGAGTGGTTTATGTCCGTGCAAGTAGTAATTTCAAAACTACGCATTCTATAAGCCTGTGCTCTGAGCCTTCATATCACTGTCTGAAATCTATCGCTATGGAGTAAAGGTGCTAGTCAGCCACAGGCAGATGGCAGGTGGCTGAGGGAAGCAGGCCAGACTGTCCCCATGCACAGAAGGAAGCAGGTCTCAGAAAGAAGGCATGCAGAGTGCTATGTCCTGTGACAGGGACCCATGTCTTGTCCATTTTGGTAAAAAAAAAAAAAAAAAAAAAAAAAAAAAAAAAAGGCAGGAGAGAGATTTCTATACCTGAAGAAAATCAGAGAAAGTAAAATAACAAGCTTAAGAGAAGAAATCAATAAAATGGAAATTTAATACATGTAATTGTTTTACCAAAGACTTTTTATAAAAATAAATCAATAAAATTAATAAATCTCTAGGCAGCCTGATTAGAAATTGAATAAAAGAAGATGCAATTGCCAATAAACAACTCAGTGGGCACCACTACTAAACCAACRACAGTACAAAGACATACTGAATCATGAACGAGTCTAAGAYGACAAATTTCGTAATAAACATGAATTGGATGCATTTATTCAAAGACAAAAGCAGGAAAGCTCACTGTAGAGGAACTTGTCATGTGAGTGGCTTCYGATAAAGGGAATTAACTTTGATTTCTAACACTGTCTTCAAAGCAAAACACTGTCAAGTGTTTGCCTATTCAGCATGARGAATCTACCATCTCCAAATTGGAGCTAAGTGTCCAAGTTAGAGTTACAATTGCAGCAATGAAACATCATTACCAAAAGCAAGTTGAGGAGAAAAGTGTTTATTTGGATTGTACTTCCAGATTATAGGTCATCATTGGAGAATCTCTAGCAGGACCAGAACTTGGAGGCAGAGCAAATGCAGAGGCCAYGGAGGGATGCTGCTCATTGGCTTGCTCATCATGGCTTGCTCAGCCTGCTTTCTTTATAGAACTCAACATCACCAGCCCACGGATGACACCAGCCACAATGGGCGAGTTCTCCCATCTCAGTAATTAAAATTATTTTCCAAAACTAGAACTTATGGAGGTATTTTTCTCAACTATGGTTCCATTCTCTCAAATAACTCTATGTGGTGGAAAGTTGGTATAAAAATTAACCAGCACACTAGGAAAATATTAGGAGAAAGAAATTCAAATCAGTTACATTTTTCTTCTTTTTGTTTTGATAATGGAAATTAAGCCTAAACCTTATAGTTGCCAGTCAAACACACTACCAGTGAGTTAYATTTGCAACCCTCCAACCACTTTTTTTTAAAACTTTGAATATAAAATTTCATCAATCTAACCAGATTGGCCTCAAATTTTATATCCTTCTGCCAAGGAACTGGGACTGCAGGTCTCTACAATTGAGTCACCACTTTCAAGAAAACAATCTCTTGACTAAAGRTTCATTCCAGAAGTAAAGTACTGCTTGGAACTCGAACTATCAATATGTTAATCAATATGATTAATAAAATCAATCTACTTTAACAGCAGAGGACATTTCTCAACCAAACTGCCATGGTATATACATAAAAATTCATAAGTGTTATTCTAGATTCCAAGTGTGAGGGAAAACATAGCCTTTGCCTTTATTAGTATAATTTATTTAATAAAACACAACAATGTCTTCACTTCTGTCCTTTCTATACAGATGATATAATTTATTATTCTTCATAGAAAAACATGATTCTATTGCACATATAAACCATATTTTTATCTTTTAATCTATTGATGGATATTCCAGCTGTTTTGATTTGTTGGATATTATGAACAGTGTAGAAATAAACATGAAGAATTAGTAATTTCTGTGGTATGTGGATTGAGAATATTTACATTATATTATTAAAATGTCAACTCTTCCAAATTCATCATCTTATAGTGGTTTAAATGAGATTATATCCACGTAGGTTCATGCAATTGCGTGTTTCATGCCTTCATGGTAGTGTTGTCCAGATGTCTGGRTGCTCTCTGTCTGGGGATATTGTGGAACTGTTAGAAGGTTCAGCCTTGCAAAGTTCTCAGAGTTGACTTTGAGTACTTATAGTCTCACCCATTGCCAGTTTGCTCTCTTGGTTTCCTGCATGAGGATGAGATATGACCTCTCAGGTTCCTGCCCCAGGTTAATGCCCAGTCTTTTTCAGCATTATGGACTCCTTATCTGGAAGTGTAAGACAAAATATACTCTTTCTGTTCATGGTATCTCATCAGAGCAACAAAAAGAAAACTAATACAATCTGCAGCAGAAATTTAGCCAAACTCTAAACAGAATGTATATGTGCATGYGTATGTATATATACTTAATTATATAAATATAAAGGATCAAAAATAAGCCAAGTAATTTTGAATAACAAAAGAACAGAAAGTTTAAGGGTACCTAGGTTTTATAATATAGGTAAATATATAAATCAATATAAATCAACTATAATTAAGGTAGTACTTAATTAGCACAAATATATAAATGAATGGGAAAATCCAAAATTAACTGTTTTTCAGCAAGAAATAGGAAGAATATTTACAGAAAATATTTTTCCAGTGAACAATGCAAAGGAATAAATCATGTGTTAGCTCACCCCCAGTCCTGTTGAAGTCTGGACTTTTTCAAGATTTATTCATCCATTTTATGCATATGAGTGTTCTGCCCACATGTATGTGCACTACATGTGTGCAGTACAGTGGACGACAGAAGAGGGCATCATATCACCTGGAACTGAAGTTTCAGATATATGTGAGCCTCCATATGGATCTTAAAACTGAATCCAGGTCCTTGGCAAAAACTTCAAGGGCTCTTACGCATTGATCCATCTCTCAAGCCCTGGGATCTGAACTTTTAAGAGTAAACTCCAAATCTATGGAAATGGGAATCCCTTATCTTTATAGTTATTATTCATGAGTAATGAAATCATGAGATTCTGTGCTCTGTGCTTGCAGAAGTTTGTGTAAACTTTTGGAAGGAGGGTGCTTGAGAAATCCCTTAAGCCAAACAAAGGAAATGCAATCAGAAAAACATCTCTCAGTGGGTAGGAATGTAATTTCCAGACCACCTGATGAAGATTAAAGCCACATCATGTTAATTATATGTTGGCAATCTCACCATGAATTTTAATGCACTACAAAAGAAGATTAAAACAGTAAAATTAAAACTTTTTGATAACAATCAGAAAGAAAGGGAGAGAAATACATTTATGAAAGCCTATGGGCTGCAGTAAAGAGGTAAGGGATGAGGCAGAGCCTTCATTGAGAAAGAGATAGAGAGTAAAGAAGTTTTCAGGTAACTGGCGAAAAGGACAGCAGAGAAAAGCTAGCTTGCAACAAAGTAGAAACTGGAGAAGCCAAACAGTATAATAAAATGACCCTGGAGTACAAATGGAGCCAAACAGATGTGTTGTCCTAATAAGTGGGGAAAGATGAAATTTTCTGCTAAAAGGGCAACAAGAGCAGAATTTCTATGTAAGATAACACAGAAAGTATTTAAATTTTTCATAGAAAAACATGGGCAAAGTATGTCAAAGTACAACAAAGTTAAAATATTACTATCAGATGCYATAAATAWCAGGGCAAAAGTTACGGAGTCAGAAGAGATAGTTATGGTGATAAGTAAATGATATGTGACTATATTTTTTTTCATTTTTTTATTTTTTATATTCTTTGTTTACATTCTGAATGCTTTCCCCTTTCCCAGTTCCCCCCTCACCATATGTCCCCTAAGTCCCCTTCCCTCTGCCCTTTCCCCAATCACCCCTCTCCCATTTCTCTTTTCTGGTACTCCTCTACAATACTGGATCAAGTCTTTTCAGGACCTAGGCCCTTTCCTCCCTTCTTCTTGGGAATCATATTTTAAATAGATACTTTTTGCTTGATTAATTTACAAAGTATCAGGGCATGATTTCTTCTGCACTACATAAGAGCTCAAACTGAAGGCTTCATATACATCTGGTGAGGGTCTGTGACTGAGCCACATGTCCAGCGCTGTACACACAGCTTAGTCTCACATTTAGGAAAATGAACACAGCAGGCAGAAAGCAAAGCTTCTTACACGACAGACTGCGGAAAGAGTTAATGAACTCGAATGTGAAACATGGAGTTACTGCAATAATTCTACTACTACAACCATAAATTTACTCCAAGTAACACAACCACAATTAAAAATGCTTGGTTAAATAGATGTCATTGGACAAGAAGCTTAAGTGGGCATTGTAGAGTATGCTTTTCACCAACCCTCTTCAGAATGATGAGGTAAAGGAACCATGTATGTGAGACCAGAATAGGAAGCACAGCAAGACTTCATCTCAAAATACACACACATACACACATGCACACAGAGAGAGACAGACAGAGACAGAGACAGAGAGAGACAGAGAGA
>BDUI01004346.1:9978-29978 GCA_002335545.1 Apodemus speciosus
TGTATCCATTCCTCCGCTGAGGGACATCTGGGTTCTATCCAGCTTCTGGCTATTATAAATAACAAAATAGGGTTTCTCTGTGTTGCCCTGGTTGTCTTGGAACTTGCTCTGTGGACCAGACTGGCCTCAAACTTAGAGAGATCCACCAGCCTCTCTCAAACGCTCAGATTAAAGGTATGCACCACCACTGCTCAGCCTTCTGCCTTATTTTTTTTTTTTTTGATACTGGCTACTGAGTTCACTGATACAGTTAGACTAACTACCCAGTAAATTCCAGAGATTCTTCTGTCTTCATCTCTTCAGCACTGGAATTACAGGTATACACAGCCAGGACTAGTTTTTATGTCAGGACCTCAATGCCATCTCCAACTATCCACAAATAGTACTCTGTGTTTTATATTGTGATTACAATGCTTGTTTTCATTTTATCATCTTGTACCCCTGAGTTAAATTTCTATGTGGAGACTTTTTATTTCCATTTTTGTCTCAGCACACCCCAGGCTAGCATGGAGCTCAGCATATAGACCAGACTGGCCCTAAACTCATGATCCTTTCTCTTCCAATTCTCAAGTGTTAATATTAAATGACATTTATCACCATGCCTAGCACAGATGAAATTTTAAGTGGTATTATTGTTTATTTATAATTGTCAATAAATAATGAATATCCAGAAGTGCGGTTAGCTTCTATGTTTCTTTCTTTATTCTTTTTCTGATCTCAATATTGATGTAACATTTTTTCAAAGTATAGATTAGGAATTAGAAAAACTAGTACCAGTGAAATACCAAAAAATTATTTCTAACAATTGTTTTGTTATCATAGAAAAATATGGCATAGGAAATAACCTGAATTTTATAGTCAGATCTCTGGACTCAGATCTAGATCCTTAAAGTTTATTTGCTATGTTATTCAGGCAAGTCATTGAACTTTCATGAGCCTACACATCAGCTGTAATGTGATTTTACTAATAGCCTAATAGTCCCATATATAATTAGTAAATGGATTATAACAGAGGTGTTGGGGGGAGAGTGAGAAAGAGAAGAGAGAAAAGGGGGAACAGCAGGAGGATGAACCAAAGTAGGAGGCAGAAGGAGAGGAGAGAGTGGTGACAACAGAGACAGACAACTAATCAACAGTAGTAAACGGTATAAGATCATTATTAGCACTGCTCTGGCCCTTGGACTTTTATATTAATCTACTGTGACTAAATAACCATGAGCTTTGTTGGTTGCTGGGTAATAATTCAATGGCTTCTTGTATTTTTTCTCTCGTATTGATTTATTCATGTTTCCTACTTAATCTTGCATGAGATTTTATGGTTTGTAATTTTGCAGGGAGTCATTCATGCTCATTCTGATTTATCTGATTTATTAGCATACAGTAGAAAGTACTCTTTCTCATCATATTTCTGAATCTTTTACATTTGTTGCCAGGCTTTCCATCTCATCCTTAATTTAATGATTCTGTTTCCTCCTCCTTTTATAGTTAAGCACACAATTGCAATTATTATTTTTTAAAATCATCTATACACTTTCTCAGCTTTTCTCCAGAAGTTCATTTTAGCTTGTAGGCTTATTATTCATCCACCTACTGTTTCTGCCTTCTGGTATTGCCCCTACTTAAAGACAGGAGGTGCAAGCACAATTCATTAAGTGTTACCTTTCCTTTCTGAAAAACACAAACATCTAATGAAACTCATCTTCCTCTAAGCATCATGTGAGCAATTTCCCATATTATATTATTATGTTGTTATATTCAACTCATAAAAGTTCAAAAAATTGCTTGCTTGTCTTACTGAAAAGTATGAGGGATTGGTTTCATTATTCTCTCAGAATCAAGGTGTTAGGTTTTATTATGAGTATACTGTTAATTTGCTATTTATCTCTTAATATGGATTCAATAAATGCTTTCTTGGTGTTTTTATCTTTTCATATTTACAAAGTATGTATTGTATTCCATGCATAGTATTAATTTTAAGAATGGGCTGTACACATTTGTGAAAAAAAGTCTGATTACATTTTTCTGAGTGAATAATGTCATTAGCTTCAAATGTATGTTGTCCTTTTTTTTAATTAAAATAAAAGCAAGAGGATTCTAAGAAATGTATGTTTTATTTTCCAGATTCTAATCTTAATTATGGGATTTTTCCCCAAAGGAATATTGAATGCTGTTAGTTAATTCTCTAATGTTGCTACTTAATGTAAGAATGACACTTAGTTTAAGCAAAATATTTCAATGTGTTAATTTTAATCAAATGTAGGAATTCATGACATTTGATGTGACTAACACAGTAAGATCTCCAATTAACAGTAAAAATACAATTGAAATATACACACATTTCTAAGTAAACAGCAATGGTTCATAAGAGAAAAGGCTATGCACTTCTTGGTACAAAAGAAATGTTACTGTGGACAAATACATATCCATAATTCCAGGTTATACAAAGATGTTTTCATTGGAAATGTTCTTGGATTTCTTAGTGACTGATAGAGATTACAAAACATTAGTTCTCAGTGTTTGGCCATGTAACTCTTCGTTGCTCAACATGTTGAAAAACTAGCATTTTCCATGAATTATACTTCAGAAAATACTATTGATAAATAACCAGAGAAGATTTCCAAATATAGGGCTGCCTGGCTTCTGGAAGAAGGTTTCCTAGGCAAGGACAAATCTGCATCAACAGAATGCTATTCCAGTTGAAGGTAGGTAAGAAAGGACTATGAATAAAAAAAAAAAACAAAATGTTAATAGGAAGCTGGAGCACAGAAATTACAGATGATTAAGTGTTGTGGGAAATAAAAAGAGTAGAACCATCACATTCCCACACTTGTGCCTCTGCCCTGGTGGCCTGGCTGGCCATGTACCTGCAGGCAATGGCCTACCTGTTTTTATCTTGGGGAGATTCTGACTCTGAATTCCACAATCTCTCCACCCAGCTCATATGTTCCCACTGGGTGAGTCTCTAACACGTCATCCCCCTGCTTCATATCCCCCATGGCCTTTGTGAAGCACCTCAGGTAAACCCATGCTTGGCCGCTCTACCTTTCTCTCTTGAAACCAGACGAGCTGTTGCATGAAGAAAAATGCAACACAAACTTATTTCAGAAACAATGCTAACTCAATCTCTGGGTGCAACAACTAAAACCTAATCTTATAAGCCTTATTAAAATCTGATCTATCCGGTGGCAGATCCTTGTGGACCCATCATGATACTGGAAACTATAACAGCTACATCTTACCCTCTGCTGCCTCAGCTACAAAAAGGAAGTCCCTCTCTCCTGCTTCCTCTCTTCTTCCAACCAACCCAGAAGTCCTGCCTACTCTCCCAGTGATTGGCTTTATTCCTTAGGGGATTGGTTCACAAGAGCAGCATCAGGCCTATCCACAACAATTAAGATGTGGCTTGTCCAGTGGCTACTGTATACATTTCAAAGGACCAAAGGCAGAGAGTTAACTTCTCAAGTTACACAGAATGCATGCCAAAAACCCCACATGGACCGGTGCCACTACATATTCAAGTTCTCCACCTCAAGTGGATATTCAAAGCTGTTAGCAAGCATCCTATGTGTCCAAGTCCAACTTTTCTCCTATTTTTCAATTCAGCTTACCATGTCCATTCATCTTTTTCTTCAAGCATGACTTCACTATCTATCAAAACAGCTCCTTCTTTCCTCTCCTTCACCTGCTACTCTTCTACTACACTCAATTACACATATCACAGAATGTATCACAAGTTTTTTTTTGGCACTGGAACTTTGCTTGTGCTTCTTTGTCTTAGTGGTTTTCCTATTTTGGTTGATTAGGACCACACTTAAACACCACCTGCCACACAACCACTTTACCTACTTACATCCCAAATGCAAAATAACTTCCTCACATACTCATAGTTATCAACTAGTATGATTTCTACACAAGACAACTTATCAACAGCCAAGCCTTCCTTAAGTAGAGGGACTTTGTGGGTCACTATTGAGACTATAATATACAACTTAGAGTAGTTTATGATAGAACACATATGATGAACAATTGAGCATAAAGTCATTAAATTAAATGGACATTATCCATCCCTTGGAAAAGCTCTTTCTATTTCTCCTAACCAGAGCTGGGACAAATGCTCCTTCTGTGTGCTACCCAAGGTCACCAAACTTCACGTGCTAGACTATAATATCATGCTTATATAGAATGCCTTCTAACTATTGTGAACTTTGTGAAGGGAAAAGAAAATGTCTATATCGAAATCTGTAACCACATGTCAGAAGACTCAAGAGCAACCCCAGGTTTCACTATTCACTGGGATTCACAGAATTCAGGAAATGGCTACACTCACATGTACAATATATTCCAACAAACCAGACAAAGCAAAATCARTAGAGGGCAAAATGCATATAAAGCAAAACCTGGATGAAACAGGGTGAAGCTTCCCAGGGAAGCCACACAAAATATATTTAATTCCTCCAGCAAATTGTGGTGACACATGTGAAATGTCAGGCACACTCATTAAACTCCGTGCTCAAGGATTTGGCAGGCAGACGCTGGCCATGCAGATACTTTCTGCCAAGCATACAGCAAAGTTCCAGACACCACAAATGAAAGGAAGTGTTCTGCATGAGCCACATTGTTTGCTCAGACAATTTAGACACTATGTCATTTAGAAAACTGTTGAGAAGCTTCTGAAATTCAAATTCTCAGGTGCCAGCCAACAAACAATCATGTCAGCTAGCCATTCAAAAGAGAGCTAGCAGGTCTTCTATGTCGTCTCTTGTCTTCACAATCCATAATTCCCAGGACTGTTCCTGATACAGAATACTCATTCATACACCAATGCATGAAGAATGAATGAGTGGCAGACAATGAAACAGACCAATCACTTATGTTATCCCATGGCTTTTCATAGTGATCCTGCAACCAAAACATCCTTAGTATAATTGATAACAGATAAAAACTAGCTCTGAGGATTTAGAGAGCTTATTCAGAACCACATCAATAAGGCTAGAATTTGATTTCCTGGATGCCTAATATATATAGAGTGCCACTGTCTTCATAGCACAAGTGGCTATTTGGAAAGAATGTAATAGCAGCAAACAAGTCAAAAGAGGTAGCAGAAATAGTGTGGTTAGAGAGAAGAAAAATCCCAAAATGCTTTTAGACAATGCCAGATAAATTTGCAAAAGTTCTCAAGAGGCATTCATTGTTTCATGGGCATGTTGTGCAGAGAGTGCCACATCCTCTTTGGGATTCCTTCTATTCTCTGAAGGCAACCACTTAGCTGAGGGAAAACTGAGTCATAGAGGTTTAGAGGTCTGGTGTGTTCCAGAGGCCCGGCCATGCTCATTAGGTCTAAGCAGATGGAAGCCCATCAAAGGACTCAATTAAAGTTACCAAGTCTCCAGACTTTTAGACTCTGCCAATAGGGATCAACAGGAGGAAGTTTCCTGCTCACCTTAAAATAGCTTACATGTGTCTATGGGGAAAAGATAATCTAAACATTGGAAGACTTCATTTTTGTGTATTTAAGTTTATTAATTTATTCTTTCAAGAAATTACATTGTAGAATAACATGCCGGGATAGATACTAGATGCAAAGTCATCAGAGAAAATAAGGTACAATATGCAATGTAAAAGATATACAAGGAATGGAATAAGAAGAGAGGTCTATGCACTGGAGAAAAGTATACAAAGGCACTTAGGTAAAAGTGATTACACTATACCACTCCTTTCTTCTCTAAATACTATACTGTTTTCTTACGGTATATCATAATGGTTCTATTCCATCTGAACTTTAAAGACAGATCTCTTACTGAGAAGAGTGTCACAAACATATTGTCTCTGGAGTGCTTTTTTAAATCAATTCTAGTTCAAACTGAAGAAATTTTACCTACCTCTCATGACAAGCTGTCCTATGTCACCTATTCCTGGTAAGTCATACCACCATCCATGTTGGTTGATTCAAACAAGAACCCAATTTTTACTCCTCTTTTGTCTTCACAGAAGAACTCTACACTTGACCCACAGTTTGCCCATCAGCCAGCTCTTTGAATAAGCTTATTGTCTTAGTTAAGGTTACAATTGCTATGATGAGACATCATGGCCAAAAGCAAGTTAGGGAGAAAATAGTTTATTTTACTCACAGATCCATATAACAGTTCACTATCAAAAGAATTGAGAGCAAGGACACATTCAGGGCTGGAGTCTGGAGGCAGAAGAAGATGCAGAGGCCATAGAGGAGTGCTGATTACAGGCTTGTACCCCATGGCTTACTCAGCCTGTTTTCTTATAGAACTTAGAACCACCAGCCCAGAGATATCGCCATCTACAGTGAACTGGCCCTCCTCCATCAATCATTAATTAAGAAAATGCCCAACCCCAAATTACAAGACCAGAGATGTTTTTTAATGACTCTCTAGGCCTTTCTTGGTCTGTTTGAATTTACAGTAAAGACTAACCATCACAACCAAAAATGTGGATATCAAATGTATTCTACCAAGATGTCTGGTTCCTAAAAGGCACATAGTAAGGACAATAACAATCTCAAAGCAAGTGTCTGACAATGCATATCAGTGAATGTTATGGTCTGTAAACACAAGGCCATGGTCTTGATACAATTTGGGAATAACACACTGATTATTTCAGGACCAGAAAAAGAGGTCCCTGGAGTTAAGGCTGAGCAGAGACATTTCAAGACTTCAAATAAATGCTCTGTCAGAGGAGTCTAATGTCTAAGTGAACCAACCCCATGTCTTCTATAGGACCTAAACTGGTACCATAAACACTGGTTCTTTAGAAGTACATCTGTTTTCAAACTGAGTCGTGATAAATGTGTTTCATCACATTTTTCTAAGCTGTAAGCAATGACTGAGATGTTTATTGTCAATATTTTAGTTGTCAAGTGAGAAAATAGCACAGATAATCAGTTACAGGTTCTGTGGATAAAAATGACAACTGTAAGAGAAAATGATAAAAATATCACCACATAAAAACGTAAATGGCATCACAGACAATCAAATAGACAAAGTGTAAAATTTTAGAAAGTAACAAAATTCTTTCCAAGAATACCTCAATTAAGTACAGAGTTCCTCAAAACTTGTTACTAAATAGCATATCTTTATTTCTTAATAGTTTAAGGGAATAAATGGCTTTAAACTTTCAGGTGTACAAAGGTTAAGAACAAGGACTGCCTATATTTAACTCATAGTTCAGTTACTTTGAAGACTTGTGACCAGTGTTATCTCTTTGAGCCTTGTCTTCTTCCCCACCTTTGAAACAGCAGAAATAATCCCTGTCTCAATTGCTGCTATAATGGTTAAATGCATTAGTATAGAAAAAGAACAGAATGAACACTCACCAAATGTGCCTTACTTTCATAGTGATGGTGGCTGTCTATTCATATAGAACATGAGCTGAAGGCTGAAGAAAAAGCAGGCAAGTGGTAGCTCTGATAGATTTTTGAGTGAAAAGAAAAATGGGTACTTATAGAATTACCCAAAGCTATTCATGACAAAATGTAACAACACAGTGTCAAAGACAGGGCTTAGCAGTATAATTTTTGTTGCCCTCCCCTTGGTACTGGTAATTGAACACAGAGCCTTGTGTAAGTTAAGCAAGCATTCTACCACTGAGCTTTATACTCAGCCCTAAGGCTTAGCAATGTAAATACTCTCTTCAAGCTTGAGAAACCAAATAAACAATACAAACAACCCAGGAGATTAGAGTGCCTATGGAAAATGTCTTGCCTTGAACCATACTATAGTGATTTTGACCAAGGTCTTTAAAGTCATTTATATCTATATATTTATTTGGTAATCTGGGTTATTGATTCTACATAACTCTTGACTTTATTAGTAGACCTGGTAGTTTAGAAAATCCTCACTGCCTCCATGGCCATCTGTAGGATGCCTAACACATTTCCAATTGTGCCTTGCTTTGTAAAAGCCAATAGGTTTCCACATATCAGCCATAACATGTGCCTGACTGAATGTGGAATATTTACAAAATATTAAGTTGAAAGAATAGTTATTATGCCCCTGCTCCCATTGGAATGGGCACTAAGTTTGGATTAGAAACATTCACATGAATGGGAGTTTAGCACAATGTAAAGGGGTATATACTTCAGTATGGGATGCCTGGGGTTACAGGAGATGTTTAGTAAGGTAAGTGCTCTGTGGATGAGATGGCTCAGCTAATGAAAGCTGCCCCCTTTCTCTCTGATTTGGATGTGCTTAAAACAAACCATTTATAGACTTAAAGGCAAACTAACCCCCCAAAAAAAGAGTTTCTAGGTGTTGGAGACTATTTCCATCCAAGGTGGATATAAGCCCAAAACTCCTCCAGGCAAGGAAAGCAGAGTGAGCTATGATAGTTATGATATCCAAGATCTGGTCCCAAAATAAACATGGTGGTTCATGCCTGGAGTTCCAGTTCTCAAAAGACTAAGGCAATAAGATTGTTGTGAATTACAGGGCAGTAATGTCTGTCTAAAATCACATACGAAAATGCTGGCCCAAAGGGATTTTGAAGCACAGTGTCTCTTAAGCCTGGCTGACTGTATAAATCTACCCAAAATTCTAGTGCAGTATGAGGTTCAAAGAATAGTCTTATCTTGCTTCCTCGCACTTATCACACAAATATGTTAGTTGCCACTTGCATCCATACTTTCTAACCCAGTGACCATTTCTAGAAAACATCCACTCTCAAGCTGAAAACTATTCATTCAAACAGATAAGAGGAATGGGCCATGAAGAAAAAAGTGCTCCCTCTGGACCTTCGCTTTCTAGTCTCACTAAGTGCTACTATCCTCACAACCACAATCAAACTATTTCTACCAGAAATCTATTAGCTAGGAAGGCCTAGATAAACCCTGGCCTATATCAAAAGGACTAATTGCAGTCCAGCCCTGCTCTGAACAGTCGACTTCTATCTGGATGAAATTCTACCATACTCTGCCCGGTATGGAGTAAACAAGAACTTATTTTCTGGGAGGACAGTTCTGATTGGTTCTAAGCTATGCATTGGTAGTATATTCCTGGAATTCCAGCTCTCAGAAGGCTAAGGCAGTAGGATTGTTGAATTCTAGGCCAGTTGGGATTATGTAGTGAGCTTTCTTCTTGAATCCTGTATAATCCAGATATTTTCTTGCTTGCTGAACCTTACTAAGGACCAAGATTTTAGGGAGAGAATTCTACCCATGTTGGAATGACATCAATACTTCCATAGCAATGACACTTATTATTTTGATCTCAAGATCTTTAAAATAAGTAAGAGCCAGTAGAGCAAAGGAGGGATTTCTAGGGAAGTACTGAGTACCACAGCAAGCTATTATCGCTGTGGGTTATGTTTTTAATATGAAAATATGACCTGGGTCAGCCATGGTGTAGGGCATCTGTAATGCATCACTCTATGGGAAGATGAAAGAGAATCAGGAGTTCAAGGCCAGCGTGGGTGCCATAGCAAAATGTTTTCTTAAAACAAAATACCAATAAATAAAAATTTAAAACATCAAAATATGAATGAATTTTAAAAGCTATTGAAGTGTTATTCAAATTCAAATTAGCAATCCTATACCTAGCACATATTCATATGAATAATGCAATTACATAGTGGCAAATCATTTGTGAAAAGAATTATATTTTTTGAAAAGTAACCAAAGTTTTAAAACAACAAAAAATGCAAGTAAGAAGAAATGTTATACTTTCTATAATGCCTAGCTTAATGGAAAACAGGTAGGTTCTTATGTTTGCTTCTGCTTTCAACTGGTAATACATTGTTTTGTTGAGATATATGAAGAAGTTCAAATATTACATACACATTGAACTCAGAAAAGGTAAGATATTTCAGTTTCCCTCAATGAGCATTGGCAGATTCCCTGAAATGGGTTCATGGTCATCAGTGTGGAGGGGAGATGAGAAAAAGGGATTACAAAGAGGCATCTTGGAAGAAAAGGAAAGTGTCATTGTGTTAATTATGGTGACAGTTTCATGGGACATACAAATGTCAAACATTGAATTACAAATAAGGCCAGAGATGATGGAGAATTCCAAGAAAACAATGTGTCTTCTAGATACAACAGGACAGGTGCACATGTGAACTCACGGAGACTGTGGCAGCACAGGGTTTGCTCAGGTTCAAGACAGACAGGGTACCAAGTTTGAAAGCAGGAAGCAAACATGAGCTCTCACCAACAACCAAGATTCTATCTGCAAATGGCACCTGAAAATTAATTTTCTTCCATGGAGTGTCATTCAGCATATTAAGCACACTTAAGGGTAGGCCTCACGCGTAGTTGGCCAACACAAAAGGAACTCAATAGTATTTTTGTAGGCTTTCTAGGTCATAATAAATTGTTTTGGAATTTTTTGTCTTGCTGTCCTTTTGCTTGTATATAGTGGTTTCAGATTGTGTTTCTCTATAGATTTTGTTGCTGTGTGTTTCCTATGCTTTTTCTTCTTTCACCCTACATTCATAGCATCAGTCACATCCAGAACATGCCTGCTTCTTTAGAATAGAACTCCATATGCTACCCAGAAACTACCTTCTTATATGTATGCACCATAGTTCATGCTAAAATGTCTCAGTACCGAGTATAGTATTTCTCTAGTAAGAGAATGTGTTTCTGGGAGTAGCCCATTTAGAAAAGCATGAAATCTAGTTTTACAAATGAAGAAAATGAAAGGATGGCTATGGCAGGAATTACACTAAAGATACCTTTCCAAAATAGTAGTGTCAATAGACTGCAAAATCTCTAAAAGGCTTTGTTGAAAAACATGAATAAGTAAATAGTGTATGTCTGTCTTCAACACTCAAAAGCCAGGAAGGGTCAACAAAACCCACATTTAGAAATCTGCATTTAAGCTGTTCAGTTTAATGAATATGTTCTAAATATGGGATGCACCGACACAACACGTCCTGTAGTCCCAGAAGCCTGGATACCTGGGACTTATGGGAATAATCTTGAGAAGGTTCTAGTAGGGTCCCAAACTCCCTGCCCATAACACAGAAATTTGTCAGACAGGTAAGTGGCATAGGCCCTGTGCCTATTTTGTCAACAGTACCAAATCTTAAGTACAAGTTTGAGTTACTCAAAATAAAATTACTTTTCAAATGCAACTTGGACTTGGTCCCCTGCAATGGTAAAATGGCCTTGACCTTTTCTGCTGTCAATCTGGGTGATTTTGATAATGTATTTACAAAACCCTATTATTTCCCTCCAGGATTCTTTTTCTCTGCTTTTCTTCAACTTTTCCCTCCATTCATTCAGAATGCTCACACTGATTTTTTTTTTAAATTGTAATACTTAACACATCATTCATTTGCACAATTTTAAAGGCCTTCTGTTTCTAGACCTATCTACATAATACAGAATATTGGAATCCTTGGGATTAAGAATGTAAAATTACTTTAGAAATATGTTATTGAGAGGAAAAGAGAGAATACTTTGTGTAACAGACACAGAGACTCAATCTTCACAAATGCTGAAAACTGAAAGTTCTCCCATCTGTAAGGGATCCCCACTCTTTGTATCTGTCTAGGGTGTGTGATGAGAAAAAACTGTTTAAGTTTAAAGTGTGCTAAGAATAACAGCTGAGTATCTGGGTCAAAATTCCCATTCACGTAATTACATTTTCCCAACCAAATGCTAATTAGCACTACTTACAAACACTGTGAGATAGTGTTACTTGATAAGATTATTTGACCAGATGCATGTCTACAGAACTGAAAGCAACGCAGATACCCACATACATTACTTTTTCTATGAACTAAAAGTCTGTTCTCTCTTATTCAAAGATGAGTCTCTGCTAAAGGCACATTGACAGCTCATTAAGAGAAATAAAATTCATGGGTATGTTCTTTTTAAAATCTTCACAACTAATAATGAATCAGTCACTGACTTGACCAGAAAAAAATCTATCCAAGTAGTCCACTCCTCCAGAAACCAGGTAATAATGGGAAGAAGAACAAAATAGGTCTCTAGGAGGTGCACACTTGTGAAGCCTGATCATGCTCGTGTGTGTGGGCACACACACACACACACACACACACACACAAACACACACATAAAATAAATACTTTTAAAGCCAAAATTTGATCACAGTTTGAAACCAGCTTGAACTAGTTGAGAGTCACAGATCAGCCTGAGTCATAGAAACATTGGATCATATTAACATTAAAATGGCATATGTTTATAAACTGATAATCTACATAGTTATTTTATATTTATAAGTTATAATTACTCTACAAATGAAAAGTTTATTCTTAACAACTTTTAACTATCTAATTGAATTGTAATTTGATTTTTTCCTTAATTATGCAAATTATATATAATACTGTATGCTATAAAATATGCAAGCTTTGTATTTCTACTTATAAAACACAAATATATGCATAAAAATAAAGATTAATGTATCTTTGTTATTCAAATACCATGTGTGGCCACTGGGTATGGGCACTAAAAACGTTTTTTAGAACAGTAGTGAAAAATTTAGAAAACTAGAGAAAAATGAATATAAACTCATCCATTGCCCAAACAGAAACAAATTTCACGTGAAGAGAATTTGAATTAACAAGGAAGTACATCTGTGTACCAGGATCAGTGAATTAAGAGGAAAACATTCCTTAAATCATGTGCATCAAGGTAAAACACATACCCAGAGAAATAGTAAGTTCAGCATGAACAAGACCAAAAGATGGAGGAAGCCCCAGGGCAATTACCAGGGTGATTAAATTAAAAAACAAGGTCAGTCTGTACTGAACTGTAAGAGTTCCTGTGGGGACCAGTGCACAATCCACACACACAGAAGCCTTTAACCATATGCTAAAACCTAAAAACTGATGTACCAAAGGAAACAATCCACCTTTAAGTTATGGGCTACACACTGGGGCTAATTGTGAACTAATGTGGGGGGACGTGTCTAAAATAATGCCTTGACCCAGAATGGACAGATTGTCAATTGAGTTCTGCTTATTCTCATTTGGAATTTCAGGGTTCCCAGCCTCAATGATCATTTCCTAGCCTAGACTTGTTATATGATATTCCACTGTCCTGGGAGAGGGGAATTACATCTAAAAGAATGTTTTAAAATGTTTTAAAAGTTTTGATCCATTGTATGACAGAATTGAATATATTTCCATGCTTCTGCCAATAACTCACCTGTAGGTCCTTGCACACAGCCTTCATCTTGTTCAGGAATGTACTCTTACTTCTAACAATTTGTATTCTCTGCTACTCCTTCTTCCTTTTCATTTTTAAGTCTCGTTCGTTCCATTTTTCCCTTGTTCACTCTGAACTGAAGTTGAACTGAGTCCTTCTATCTCACGTCTCTGATAAATGAATCCAGTAGTATTTAAGGAGTCGCTGGAGTGTAAGCTCTGTAGAGGCAGGGTTTGTCCCTATCCTTTTAATCAATGCAACCCCAGGGCCTACTCCAGATTAACAGTTCATTCAAATATCGATCAGATTCTACTGAAATGCATGGAAGAGGGATTTGGCAGCTGGAGAGGCTTTGGACTGTTGCTAATTCATTCTATAGACCACTGAAAACTTCAATTACAGGCAGTTCACACCTGTATTCTATTTTTCCAGCTAGTTTTCTTTTATAGGAATTTCTCACTGTCTATTGCTACAAGAAATTCTTCAGCCACAAGGGCCAACATACTTATGAAGACATTTTAAAAGTCTTCAAATTTAAACTCAAGAAATTTGAGGATCTTGACAATGTGTTCTATCCCTTATTGGGCTTCTGATTTTTCCAATGTTCACTCTGTTCCAATGTTGACTCAATGCATGGAATTAAAATGAGTGAGACGTAGTTTCTTCTAACTTCCTTCTTCAGGTTCTTATGTAAATTGTACTTAATTCATATGAATCAAATTATCCCTATTTCACTACGTAAAATGGAAGGTTTCATTTTCCTCAATGTGAGAAGTAGGGGAAAGAAACAGGAAAATAGATACTATTATGGATTAAATTGTATCTTCTAGAGAAGAAAGGTCCAAATCCTCTCCCTCAATAAATAGGAATAGGACTTTATTTGAAAAATAGCATCTCTTTGTAGGTCATCAAGGTGAGGTAATGTCATAATGAATCAGAGTGGGCTATAATCTAGGGATTTATATGCTTCCAATGTGAGAGAAACACAGACACAAAGAATGGAGCAATGCATACTCACATACAGAAGGCTCTGGTAAGACAGAGAAAACAAACTGAAACACCAAAGGCTTCTAGCCACTACCAGAAGCTAAAATACTCTTCTCTCRAGTCTTGAGAAATAACCCAACTCTACTAGTTTCTTTAGCTCAGGCTTCTAATTTTCAGAACTCTTTAGTATGTATTACTGTTGTTTCAAGGAACTGAAGTTGTGAACATTTGATCCTGGAGTCCTAGGAAACTATCACAAATACCATATTGAGAACATACCAATCAATTAAAAAAGTCTCCTTATTTCATATAAGATCTAACATATCTGGACTGCTCCTTATAGGCCACTTCTCATTTTCTAGTAGTGGCGTTTCTTAGGTCTCCTGGCAAGATAGGGCTCTGGCTATGTAGAAAGCCAGCACATGGGCAAGAGCCGGAAAGGAGAGCAAAAAATAGCCTTGCTTAGAGTCATATAAGGCTGGTCTACCCAGAACATTTTGTACTGAACACAAAGCAGTCCATAACTCATCATTTAAAGTTCACCAATGAAGTGATATATTTACCAAGACAAAAATTAACAATGGAGTGGTACCCCAGACAACATATCAGCTGTCTTAAAGGGATAGATAGCCGTGTAACATACTTCTGGGACCAAACAATTATGAACAAGGGCTCTTCTGGAAATATCAATTTAGAGGAGAGGACCCAAACAATCCCTGCATTTTAATTTTAGATGTTCCCAATACTAAAATGACAATAGGAACTGAATACTGGCAATAACAAAAGATTCAATTGCCTTTCATCAAGCAAAGCTTGTAGAGACAAAAAGTACAGTCTTACGGTAATAAAAAATTATATGAAAAGTGCAGCCACAACCCAGGGCTTAGTCCACAGTTCTGAACCGACGTTAGGGAAAGTAAAAACCATGTCTTTGTATTCAGAAAACACTGAGCCCAGAAGCTCTGAATACCCAAGACACAATTCACATATCAAATGATTCCCAAGAAGAAGGAAGGAGAGGGCCCTGGTCCGGGAAAGGCTTGATGCAGCATTATAGGGGATTACTAAGACAGAGAAGTAGGAGGGGGTTGATTGGAGAAAGGGCAGAGGGAAGAGGGCTTATGGGACTTACAGGGATGGGGGAATCCAGGAAAGGGAAAATCATTTGGAATGTAAACAAAGAATATAGAAAATTTTAAAAGAAAAAGAAAAAAGGAAACACTGAGCCACAGAGAATCATAATGCACTTTCCATTTGTATGATAGCTGACATTAATCCAATAGCCCTTAAATTATACCAAGTACTCTTGGAAGCCCTCTTATTTTGAAACATCTAATGTAAGCCAGCAACACTATGAGGTAAATAACCATAAGGCATTCATCCTCTAGATTATGAAATGAAGGCTCAGAGAGGTAAAGGTCCATCACATATCATATAGCTCATATGCTAGAGATAGACAATGCCAAGCCAAGCTGTGTAGTTCCCAGAATTTGTTGGGAACTTTCTTACTCTCTCCTCTTTTTTTAATTTTAATTTTAATTTAATTTAATTTGTGGCAGCATATCTCTGTGTATCCCTGGCAATCCTGGAACTCACTTTGTGGACCAAGTKGGCCTCTAAATCAGAGAGATCTGCTTCCCACTGCCTCCTGAGTGCTGGGATTAAAAGCATCCACCACCACTGCCTGGACTGTTTAGAATTGAATGGTCCACATGTACCTTTTAAAAGCAGGAGCACATGTAGATACAAACAACTTATCTATGGCTGATAGTAGGTTTATAAATAGTAAATGTTCAATATATGGAGCATCAAGGACACCCCTGAATTATGTGCTTGGTGTTAGGTTAAGACCTAATGCAGAAAATAGTTTAGTCTACTCAAGCTATCTTCCAACAGAGAGCTCTCCTGTGTCAGAACTGGTAAAAATTGCTACCAGAAGCAAAATCCCTCAAGTTCCCACCAAGAAATCTAATACTCAGATGGGATCTGGCAATGTGATCTAATTTTTTTTCATTTTGTTATTTGAGACAGCATCTCCAGTATGTAGTCCAGGTTGGTTCTGCATTTGAGATCCTGATGCTGAGGACTTGCTTAACATTTTTACTTCTAAGGAGGGAGTTAGCATCAGCAGTCTGCAGCTGTGGACTCCCTGACTCACCATGGTAGAGTAGGAACTTATAATAGCTTAGGGACAAAAAGAGCAGCAGAAATGTTCAAAGGCTCATACTGACCAAACCCCAAAAGTCTTGCTGTAGTGGTGATTGTGGTACATTTATGAAGGATAAGTGTGTCCCTGGCGAACATCCAGTGGCTAGAGAAGAACATGGTAAATACTTGCACAGCGATCTACTTCCTTCTATTTGCTTAGCAAGAACTCCCAACAAACACCAGGCCAGACAACAAAACAGTCTTCTGAAATTCATCCTCTCCACACTTCCAAAAGTACTTAGAATACTGACTTAGAGATTCCTCCCCCTATTATTATTACTATTATTAAACCATCTTTTCATAGCAACTGCCAGGCCAGGGATAGGCAAGCCACAGCTGGAGGCTGTTTATTAGGGTAAACCACAAACATCAGAGGTTTCACCAATGAGAGCAAAGAAATCACTGAAAATTGGTCTCCCAGGAGCTTCTCTGTATGGTGGCACTAGGAAGCTTATCCCATGACTATAAGAGGTTATCTGTGCACTTGGAATTGACTGACTGATCTTTCCATTTAGCTCCACACCCAGAACCTATCTAACTGTCTTGAACAAATACAATCTATTTGTGAATCCTTTATTAGGGACAGAATGCAAGGTTGTGAATATAAAATTAGACCTAAATACAAAATCTGATCTGTAGAATAATAATAAATCCATCTTTGCACGCAGATCCTTAAATATCATATGTGAAAAATGACCTCACATTTTAAGTTCATCCATACATTCTGTAGTTGAGCAACTCTAAAGCACGACTATGCATCCCACTCCAGACTTTAGTGCCTCTATGTAATTCTCTACTATTAGGTGTGTTTTGATTCTGAACAACAGCACACTGTAAAGGGGACAAGATATATGAGACAACATATGCGCAACTATATTGTATCACAACGCACTAGTTATCCCTTATTGGTTGGCTTAGAGACTTTTCCCTTGCTGTGATGAAGCACTATGATCAAGGCAACTTAGAGAAGAAAGAGTTTACTGAGGTTGGACAGTTTTAGAGGAGGAGTCCATGACCAGCATGTCTGCAAGCAGTAGCTGAGAGGTTACTTCTGATCCACAAACATGAAGCAGAGAGATGGAGCTGGGGATGATGTAGGCATTTAAAACCGCAAAATGGCTCTCAGCTTCTATTGGCACACTTCCTCCAACAAGTAACACCTCCTAACTCTTTTCTCAAATGATACCACTAACTGAGGACCAAGTATTAAACTATATGAACCTATCTATGCTGGACACTTTCAAATATAGATCTTATTTCTTAAGTTTTATCAAGCATGATGCTAACCAGAACTTGTTACAGACTAGATCTCATTCCTAGTTCTTTCAAAAACTCTAGCAGAGGAGGAGGAACTGTTGGTTAATAACATGGGGCTTTTGCTAAACTTCGTTTATCAGTACACTCTGGCTGGCTCCCATTCATTTTCCTGCCTGCAATTGTTCTACTTACTAGAACTTTCCCAAGTTTCTCCTCTTCTCTCACCTCACTCATATTGAACACTTTCCTTATCTGAAATAGCTCATCTCTGTCGTCTATTTTTTCCATAATGATCTAAGTATGATCTTCCTAAAACTATATTAGCAACATCATAGCTCTTCCTCAAAAACCTTCAATGGCAATTCAAATCTTTTTAAAAGGATCATTCACATAAAAAGTAAATTTATAAAACAGCTGAAATACAGAAAAATTGAGATAGAACATATTCATGATTGGATATTATGTAGCCATTATAAGTGCTGCTTTAAGGATTATTTAGTCACATTAAAATATATTTACAAAAATATCCACAATAATATGGAGGGAAAAGGGGAATGCATGATTCTCCCCGAATAAACACTAAAAAATATGTCCCCATATTTTTTATATGTGACTGTTTTATTCCTGTTGGGTGAATTATGCCACCCTTTTCGTATATCTATATTTTTGAGGTTATGCATAATGCACATGTAATAAAGAAAACTATAGTAACATGCTATGTAAATAATGCATAGACTTCTCATGTCAGATTCATTCTGCTAAACCTAGAGCTGACAAAGTACAGGATTCTTGTTACTTGGCTCAGCAGCATCACCAAACATACCTACTCTCTGGTCACAATGAAAAGGCATGTTCTTCCTCACCTATGTGCCATACCCTTTACCATAGGGTAGTCATCATGGAAAGATACCCTCTCTTTTGTCACTATCACAACCATTAGAATTCTTGTTCCACTTTCAAGGTTCATGCCAAAGTCATATCCTCCAAAATTGTTTCTCTGACCTCTTCCTGATGAAAGGTACCCCTTTATGCTTCTCTATAGCAAGCTGTTTTTTAGTTTGCTTGTTCATTTCTTTACTGCTCAAATGGCTGCATGTTCATGTACATGGCAACTGACAAGCCTTTCCTTCCTGTCACAAAGACTGACTGAACAGTGCTCGGTGCCTCACTTGGCCCAAAGGCTTAGCAATTACTTGTAATAAAAGGAATGCTAAAATGAAATAAAATATACAAAGTAAATTATGGCATCTTTTGGAAAGTCACTGTCATTTGATTCAATGTGATATCAATTGCTAAATTAATTCAGCATGCGGAAAGATAGTCATCAAATTTTCAAGCTGGGGGCATTGCCATACCACATCATAAGTTAGGCAAGGTACAGTAGAATTTACAGATTAACACATTTGAGCTTTATAGCATACAATATATTAGGGTAAGAAAAAAGTTCCAGCATCTCATACTCGGACTTTAGTCAAAATGAAATGAATATAAAGCTAAAGGAACTAGTCACCACAAAACAAGACTACAAGCAGGCTACTAGGAAAATTCAAGACCAAAGGACATAATTTCAGGTACAATTTGAAGAAACAGATTGCCAATATGAGAACAGTGGGAAGGAAAGTGACATATGCTGTGACTCTACCCTGTGCTCAGTGAGACCATATAGGTCAGTGTGCCTAGGATACTTTTTGGATTATTTAGTCCTCCCCATAGCCCATTGTCATTCCCATTTCCCAGATAAAAAAACTGAAGCTCAGAAAGAATTACATTCTCAAGACTGTACAACTATTAAATACCAGAGCAAGGACTTAATCCATACTATTTTTACTTCAAAAATCAATGACAGGAATATTTTGGCTGTAGACAAGGTCTATGTACACATGGTTAACTTTGAACTCTCAGCTCTCACCCCACTCTTCTGAATGGTAGGATCATAAGTCTCTGCTTTGCTTCAACAGGTCTTCACACTGCATCTGATCAGAAGAGGACACTACTGTCTTCTATCAGCTCACTATTTCAGGAAGGAATCCTTTATAAAGCCTAGTAGTTATATATTCAACTCCTTCTATGTAAGTTCTCAATCTATTTTCTATTTCTTTAAAAAAATCATCTGGAATAAAAAAACCCAGGATAGCTAAAAATATTATCAACAGTAAAAGAACTTCTGGGGGAATCAGTATCCCGGACCTCAAACAATACTACAGAGCAGTAGAGCTAAAAAACTGCATGGTATTGGTACAGAGACAGGGATGTGGATCAATGGAATAGGATTGAAGACCCAGAATTGAACCCATACACATCTTTGGCCAATTGATCTTCGACAAAGGAGCTGAAAACATCCAGTGGAAAAAAGACAACCTTTTCAACAAATGGTGCTGGCTCAACTGGAGGTCAACATGCAGAAGAA
>BDUI01004346.1:43392-55366 GCA_002335545.1 Apodemus speciosus
AAAACAAAAAAACAGCAGAGTACCACAAGAAGACATGGAAGGATATGAAAGAAGAATTTAATAAAGAGCCAAAGGTTCAAAAGACTCAAATTGAAGTTTTGGAAATATAAAAGAGCCAAAAGTCAAAGAAAATATCAATTGAAAGCCTCCCAAATAAACAAGTGGAAAACAGGATAATGAAGGACAAAGCAAATGAACACACTGCGATAACAATGAAAAACAGGTATTAACTGCAGAATATGCAAGACCTTTAGGATACGATGAAAAGGCCAAGATTGTAATTCATGAGTGTAGAAGAAGGCAATAGACCTAGGAAAAGGCTTAATGACATAGTGCCCCAAACTCTTATATCTTAGGAAACACTTAGTGAGGCATGGGAGACTTTTAGAGCCCTAGCAAATTAGAACAGAAAAGAATTGCTGCCTACCACATCATCGTTTTAAAGGTACAGAAAATAGCAAGAAAACATTAAAAGATGAAAAAGAGAAGTGCCAGGTCACATGGAACAGCAAACAGAACAATACTTAATTTCAAAAGAAATGATGATGCTTCAGTTTCTTTAAAAAAAAAGACCAATGATCCTGTTGACTGCTGAACCCCACTACTTGTACTTTGTTACCCTTTTGAAATTCATATCAAAGTAGCCCTTATACTACTCACTGTAATCCACTTCTAGTGAGAACATCTAATAATCTTCTTATACTGAAAAAGGACATTGAGTTGGTGTATTAGATAAACAACAGCCATAGTATGTACCTCAACTTTGCTATGCCAGATGAGAATAACAGCATTAGCATTCATCATAGTTGCTATATAAATTAAATTATTTAATGCATGTGATACTTAGAATGACAACACATGCACTAAGCATTGTATAAGTATTTGCTATTATTATTGCAGTTGTTATTACACTCATTATGAAGATTACTTTGATGGAAAGCCTTTGACCAATAAAGGTCTTCCAAAAATATTAAGTCTATTCATTAAACGAAGTATGGTGATTCCATATACATTGTTCTATTTGACAAACTTAGTATGTGCTTAATATTATTATTCTAATTGTAAAGACCTACAAAACTGAAATGCACCAATGGTCCAAAGTTCTTGCTTTCTTTTAATTAGGACACTGCCACCACATACACATCGAATTCTATTACAGACAAATACTTTACTGAACATCAGTGGTAGGAAGAAAACATATGGCCCTTTCCCACATATGTAAGTTATTTGTCTATGACATTGTTGTTTATAGATAAACACAAAGATTTAAGTATCACACATTCAGGGTTTGCCCAAAGGAGATTGGAGCAATCACATTTTGTTATGAGTTTGTGATATTCCTACTAGATAATGGACTGTGCTCCTCCCAAGCAATGAGTATTGCCCCCTCTTGTCTAAGACTCTTAACCCTTAACTCTCACCAAATACTAAAGAAGTCACTCATTTTCATAATTCTGAGTCACATACCACACAATGCAAGTGGAACTATTGTTATCACCTATACACTGCAGTCTCAGGAGAAAATGGTTGATCTAGCTGATAATTCCTCCTAGTTTTAAGAGTCAAGTGGTTCAGAAGAGTTTAAGCTAAACTGTGCAACAGAGAGATGCCCATTTGTCAAAGAGTTCAGAATATTTCATGCTTTCTTTCCCGGAAATGAAAATCCAGCAAGCTTGCATTTGTAAATAAGCAAGTAGTTTTAGCGCCAATGCAGGTCTGGCCATGGGTACATAGCAATTTAGTGCTTGTAAATGTTATCTGTGTGCATATACAGAAATTTCCAAGGCTGCAATGCAAAAAAGCTGTTAGTGCACTTTTAAGACTCATATAACTGGAGGCTACATTTGAAATTCTGCCTTGCAAAAATTCTACAGAAATGTATTTAGAAAAAGTGATTATACTCCTCTTCAATAAAAGCAACTCTAAACACCTGAATTCTGGATGATACAATTTTTATTTTTATTTTCCCCTTGCAACATGAAAAATAATGGCAACCCACTTCTCCCACATAACTTCATGGGTGTCTCTTAAGGTTTTACTCATATGTTATCTTCTCGTCGAGTCTGTCCCTGATCAACAAAGTCATAAGTGCAACCATTTACAGTGCATGGGGTGGTGGATGGACACATATACACTCACAAATTAAAGTCAAAGGGAAGAGCCTTTATTTAATTTACTACTATATCATTAATTGTAGAATAATGACTGCCATATAAAATATTGTGCTGGCTAGTTTTATGCTAGCTTAACTGAACTAGAGCCCTTTGACAAGAGGGAACAGCAACTGAGAAAATTAACCCACAAAATGGCCTGTGCTCAAGTCTATAGTACATTCTCTTAATCGGTGGCTAATGATGAAAGATCCAGACAATTGTAGGTGGTAGCACCCTTGATCTGGTGGTCCTAGAGCATGCAAGAAAGCAGGCTAAGTAAGAGAACAAGACAGTAATCAACATGTTTCCATGGCCTCTGCATCCCACYTTGAGTTTCTACCTTGACTTCCCTGGATGATGGACTGACTACAAAGCTGTAAGATGAAGTGAACCCTGTCCTCCACGAATTAATTTGTTCATAGTGCCTCATCGCAGTAATATAAACCTTAACTAAGACAGTATTCAATGTATAGTTGTTGAAAGAATGTTGAATGGGAAATCTTAGTTTTAAAATTAAAATAAAATATATAACTTGTAAGTGTTATTTTAGAGTAAACAACCTTTTTCATGTCTTTCTTTGACAACACATTCCTGATTTGCATGACGGTGTTCTTCTGAGAAAAGCATTAGTGCATACGATAGAAAACTTTATTAGGGAACCACTCATCATGATCACCTCAAATGAAAGACATTTGGTGCTAGCACAGGCACAAGGAGAACCAGCCCTCGGCAATACCTGGATTAACCTTGTCTTATACTGGAGGAAAACTCATTAAATCAGACCCAATAATAAGGACTTTATAAACACCACAGTGCTAACCTTTAACTATTTATGGGTGAGGGCATGCTGAGTATATCATATCACTTTTTCAAAGCTTTTGTTGCAATAATTACCTTCAAAAGCAACACAAAAATTGACTTATATTTCTTCAATATAACAAAAGCTGAATTTCAGAAATGTTGTTGGTTAGAAACTTTGATTCTTTTTGGTACTTGTACATAATAAAAATAACTATCTCTTTTTTAAGCTGTAACATAACACTGGCATTGCAGACTATTGTGCAGACATTTACCCTCTGCTGGAATGATTCCAAATTACTGGCCCTATCTAGTGCTAGTCTGTAGATCGTCACTGAGGGCAATACTAATCCATGCCCATCTGCCCTTTAACTAGGAGTTGTTTTCTTCTCAGTTGAAGTTTTTCACTTTTCAATTTGGTGTTTTCATACAAAAGAATAAGCTACACAAACTTCTGCATAGTGGTCTCCTTTTGTTAGCCAAGTTAGCCTCTCGACAGTGGTGCCCATCCTCCCTTCCCACTAACTACACTTAAATATGGAGTAAAATTAAAATCCAGGGTGTTTTTTTTTTTTTTTTAGAATAGCTCTTTAGGAACTTTCCTCTGCCATACCACACCCTCTCTCTTAACAATTACCTGTAAATTCTTGGAGGAAAAGGTCTATTTTTCTAATAATAGCACCCTTAAACCTTAATTCAGGAGCTATGATTATCATCCAAATTTTACCATAGGACTATTGATATAAAGCCCTTAGATGGCTCAGTGGTGTGGAGAAGTGGCTCACTGGTAAAGGGCATGTACTACTTTTACGGTGGACCCAGGTTTGTCTCCCAAGATCTACATCAGTGGCTCATAACTACCTGTCTTCCTGCTTCAGAATATCAGATGACTCTAGACCCCTAGGGTACCAGCACACACACACACACACACACACACACACACACACACACACATACACACACCTAACTTAAAATATTTTTAAAATCAGAGAGAGAACTCAGTAGGTAAAGGTTGTCTTCTTGCCTCCACACATGTGCCATGACACACGTGTGTCACACATAAACATACCCAGAGGACAGACATGGACATACATGTGCATGCACACATACACAAATAAATCCTCAAACATAACGCATTTTCCACCTGCACAATAAGGCTTCCCATTATGAAACCCTCCAAAGGTTTATCAAGTACATTCCTTTGAAATAAATCTAACTCCTCCTCATCCTCATAGACAATATCTCAGGCCTTTGTGTTCCTACCTTGACTATAAAGCCTCATGCTTTTCTACCTATAAAGCATGCCATGGTGTTATAACTTATATGTTTACATTTCCATTTGCAGCCCCTCTTCCTCTTCTTTCCTTTGTTCTATTCTCTCTTCTTTGTCTTTAGATGTGCTATGTCATCTTCTTGTGAATCTTTTGTGCCTCCTCTTTGTCAGACCAGTTCCTACTACACTTTTCTGATGCTTTAAGATCCCTTCTTCAATCAAGTGCTGTGCTCTGAGCTTACACAGCTCCAAGGAGCACTCCTATGACATCGCTGGCCATACTTGTCCTGATTCCTCGTCTGTCATTTGGCTGGAGTGTGTGAACCTCTAGAGGGCAGGTATCATCCAAAGCACAATCACTTCTTGGCAATACCTACAATCTAGCCTTACACACACCTGACACCCAGAATATAACCATAAATAAATGACATGAGAGTACTGGAGAGATAGTTCAAAGGTGATAAGAATTGGTGACTCTTATCAAAGACCCTGATTCAAATACTGAAATCAAAGCTCAGAGGCAACATGAATGATGATTAACTTGAAGTCAGAAATGAGCTGTGTTCTGCCTACTGACTTCCTGCAAGGTGTCAAGAATAATACTGTATGCTAAATATTGATGATCTTTTTGACTTGTAAAAATTTATGACCTACTAATAGCAGCCATCTACCTATATTTTTGTGATGCTGATCGGGATTCCTTCTGTTCTCTTGTCCCTTACATGCTGCCAAACAGTTCACATTTCAAGTACCTTAGCCATTTTGATTCTGATTCCAATAAAGAAAAAAATGTCCAGCTCTGAGGCATAGATGGTCTTCTAATCATGGAGCAAACAACTTACTAAACAAAACTCAGAGCTATCAACCTTTCCCCAGGGAAAAAGTGGATTCTACTTGAGATCTAATGAAGCTTGTTTGTTTTTTGTTTATGTTTTATTATTTTGAGATAGAGTCTCATGTGGCTTTGGCTGGCCTTCAACTTGCTATGAAAATCAGACTGACCTCAAACTCACAGGGATCTGCCTGCCTCTGCCTCCTGAGTTCTAAGATTAACAATGTATACCAATACTCCTGGCTGCTATCTAATGAATTTTGTTCATTTTGTTAATTTATCCTGAAGTTTTGTTTGAAATCAGCAATTAAATAAGTATGCTAACATTGAGTCTACTTGATTCTTAACATACATATTCTTTTCCTTTCAAGAAACCACCCTGTTAATACATGGAAAACAATATTTTTTACATCTTCCTTGAAAAAATGTGTCATCAATGGCATTGTCCCTTGGAGTTGTGATGCTGTAATTCAACATGTTTCAGGACTCTCCATGAAAGTGACATGACTCACTCCTACAGGAATAAGGGATTTCCTCCCATTTTTTTTAAGTCAGCCATATTCTTGCTCATCCTCCAGCCTTTATAAGCAATGTTTCCTCTTTCCAAAGCATGCTTCTTCCTCCTCATTAACTGGAAAATATTTGACAGATTCCTGATCCTGTTGTTACCACTGCCAATAACATTAAGCTTCCTTTACTACCTGGATTGTCTATAGCATTCTGCTCCTGCTCCTCAGCTAGAGAAGTATCTCCCTGCCATTTATCATACTGTCAGCTCACAAAGCACACAAGGAGGAACTCCCTTCCACACTACTGTTTCCTTAGTGCATAGCACTGAGCCTTCCACATAATTAATGATCTTTAAGTGAATGGAGTCAAAATTCGCAGGCATGTGTTTTTAAATTGTTGTCTTTCACCTGAAAATAAATGTATCTGTATGTTCCAAGTCTATGTTACTAGAACCTTTATTAGAAAAGGAGTCTAATTTGGGAAATGTCTATTTCTGGAAAGTTATGAAGCTGCTGGAGCAGGTTCAGAAGTCAGCAGGGGGCATGAAAAACAAGGGTTTAGAGCTAATACATGGAGTAGAAAATCTTTGCCTTAATACAAGCATGGCACTCACAGTTCTAGCTGTACATCCTAAAGTCACATGCAATACCTATGCACACCACCTTTAGTGAGAGCTGGGAGAAATGAAAATGCCTCCATGAGAAGAGCCTTCCCAAACCAAACCTATACCAAAGCATAGGCTTGGATCATTCCTCCCTTAATGCCAAGTTTTCAACAAACATTTCTGCCACTCCTCACAAAGAATTAAGGACAATGTTGACCCCATACTTAAATCTAACTTGTGCTCCTGAACAGAAGCCATATATCACACAGAAAGAAGCATATGGAAACAAAAAAAGTCAAATTGTTGCAAAATTAGGGTGGATGACTTTTCTAGATGAAAGAATGAATCAAAATTCCTATTCATACAAGCATTTCTTTTATTTTGTTTATGGGCAAGGTTCTGTCCTACATACTGGGAACCCAGAGAAGAAAATTAAAAACTCTGTGTCCAACAATTTTATTCTATAGTGCAAAGGGCATAGGAAGGCAAGGTCAACCCAAATGCATGTATGGAGGGAAATAGAAGTAACCATACAGGAAAGACAGATTCGAAACAGACACTTCAACTTCTTAAGGGAACCTAAAATAGTCCCAGACTTCACTCTCAAATTATAAAGTTGTAAGTCACTTGGTTTGACATTAAAATTTGGAGATCTTGTTTCATTATTTACTATGTGTGGTGATGTTCATTGTCAACTTGACTGGGTTCAGAATTACCTAGAAGACACAAGGCTTGCGGTAGAAGCAAAGAATACAGGCTAGACCATCCTCCCCCCTGGCGCTCCCAGGGACTGGACCACCAACGAAAGAGTACACATGGAGGGACAAATGGCTCCAGCTGCATAGGTGGCAGAGGATGGCCTTGTCAGACATCAGTGGGAGGAGAGGCCCTTGGGCTTGAAGGTGTTCGATTCTCCAGTGTAGGGGAATGCCAGGATGGGAAGACAGGAGTGGGGGGGGAGCACCCTCATAGAGGCAGAGGGAGGGGGGATGAGATGGGGGTTTTTCGAAGGGGAGACCTGCAAAGGGGAAAACATTTGAAATGTAAATAAAGAAAATATCCAATAAAAAAAAAGAATATTGTCCAGGAGATTTAACTGAAGGGAAAAAATCCTACCATGGATGAAGTCAGTACCAGAACATGGACTGATGAACAGGATGGTTCTAAAGCAAAGCTCAGGCTGACTGCAAGCACTTCTCCCTGTTTCATGACTCCGCACACATGTGACCAGTCCCCTCATGTTTTTTCCATCATCATGAACTGTATCCATTCAAACTGTGAGCCAAAGTAAAATTTATCTTCCTTATCTTGCTTTTGATATTTGATAACAACCATGGGGAAAGTAATTAATTTATTGTGTCATTTTAATTAATCTAAGTATGTTAAAATAATCTTCACCATCAATTAAGAGGGGAAAAAAGATCTACTCTTGTTCTCTTGAGATTTTATTTATTTTTACTTTTATGTATCTGTGTTTTATATTTATGTTTGTTTTCCATTTATTTATTTATTCACTTTATATCCTGATTGCTGCCCTTGTTCCTCTCGGTCCTCCCCTCACACGGCCCCACCCCCATACCCCCTGAACCACCAACCAAAGAGCATACATGGGCTGGACTTATGCACCCCACACATATGTAGCAGATGTGCAGCTCAGTTTTCATGTGGGTCCTCCAACAACTGGAATGAAGGCTGCCCCTAAAGTTGTTGCCTGTATTTGTGTTCTATTTACATGCATGTGCATGTAGAAATGAAAGTAACTTTTGGTTTGTTTTTTGGTTTGTTTGTTGTTAAAGACAAGATCTTACTGTATAGCTCTGACTGATCTGGAACTTGTTTTGTAGCCCAGCCCAGGCTGGCCTTGAACTCACAGAGATGCCTCTGCCACCCTAGTAGGATCAAAGGTGTGCWCCCCTAAGCTGAGTAATGCACTCATTTTTCTAGCAGTATTATTCATAATGACCAAAAAGTGGACTTTAATTAAATGTATACCCACGGATGAGACAATAAAACGTGATCAATGAATTTTTATTTAGCCTTCCAAAGGATAGAGATCTTGACACATGTTACAAAAGGGATGACCTTCAATGGTATGATGATAAGTAAAATCAGCCACTTCCTAAAGAGCAAACACTATATGGCTCTGCTCCCATGTGTTATCTAATGCGGTTAGCTAATTCATAAAAGTGGAAATTAGAGCGGCTGTTGCCAGAGAATGGGGAAGCAGAAATGAGGAGTTGTTTAATGAACATAGTTTCAAATTTGCATAAGAAAGCTATAGACATTGGTTACACATACAATACTACCAAACTTCACACACTTAAGATGGTAAATTTTAAGCTATATTTTACCTCAATTAAAAATAAAATGAAATTTAAAAGAGGTGTTCATTTATAATGTCCACTTGGAAGAACAGTTATGAAGCTCAATCCAAAGAAAACATGGTTTAGGACACAAAATCCCAAATGTGTAAACTATGGAGAGCTAGTCTGTATTCCCCTAACACATAAATAAGAAAAAAGGCAATGTTTTTGTTTCTTAGTCACTGGTAAATATAAGGGTATCAAAAGAGATGAACATACTTTTAGAAACTGTTCTTGCTTTTATGCAGGAAAACAAGGCAAGCCTTCCTATTTAGGTCACAGCAGTTACTGTAAACATTCCAAGGAAAGCTTTTTATTAACAGCCACCCACAAAGGACCTGGTTTCAACCATGGCATGTCACAGAGTCAATGGAAGAAAGGTCAAGGGAGAAATCTCCTGGATCATAAAAATCAAAATATGTTACCTCTTTAAAATTTAGAAATAGCAATAATACTTAAGTATGGAATTCAGATTTGACAATATCTGAAAGACCTTCTGGATCTAAATCACATTTGTTTGTTTGATGAAATGATCAAAAATCATCCTAAATGTTTATGTAAAATCTGGATTTTGCTATTATCATCAGTAAAGGGTACCCTGGTTTCAAATTGTGGAAAATTGTCTGATGAGGAATAGGGCACTGCTTTGTTTCCTATCCTTGGACATGCCACTATTTCTCTGATGCCTGACTATCCTCTAAAATGGCAAGGTTGTACTGAATGATATAGTGTACCCTCCAGCTGTTGAATCTTTGACTTAGAACCTAGAGAGTCAGGCATGCCAGTAGATGCTTATAATCCCAGTACTGGATAAGGCAGGAGAAGGATGACTTGAATTCTCTCTCTCTCTCTCTCTCTCTCTCTCTCTCTCTCTCTCTCTCTCTCTCTCTCTCTCTCTCTCTCTCTCTCTCTCTCTCTCTCTCTCTCTCTCTCTCTCTCAATTGACTCACCACACACACACACACASASAGAGAGAGAGAGAGAGAGAGACAGAGAGACAGAGAGACAGAGAGACAGAGACAGAGACAGAGAGAGATTAATGGAAAGTAATTAAAAATGTTTGAAAATCTCAGAAACAAAAGTAAAAGTAGGCACTTTGAGAAATAGTTCACAGCAAGAAAAGTTTGGCTTTTCTTTTTAATCAAGCATCTTTTGATCCCTAAAGAAACATCTTGGCACTCTAGAGATAACAGTATTAAAAGAAAAACTTAATCAAATTCTTTCAATATTGTAACCGCCTCCCCATTCACCAGTGATGTCCAATCCCTGGTATGGTTTCCATAAACTAAGCTTTGCCATTATATAATTTACTTCAGAGAACTATGGCCAGACAATGTCTTACTCTCAGGAGAGCAGTTATATTCATTTCTTCCAGCCATGTAAACTAAGGAAGTCAACTCTGACTTAGAGGCAGGGTACAGGTTTATTATCCTTCACAAGGTTTTTCAGATCCTAGGGAGATGCTTCTGTACCAAAAATCAATACAAGAGTTTCCAAGGTATTCAGGTTTGTCACTTGTCTGAATATAATGGCCTCAGAAGAGGAGATGAACTGCCTTACTTCCTTTTCCTCCTTTTTTGTGCATTGTGCCCTTTCAAAGTATGCTCTGTGTGTCATAAATTCAAAGGTTGCTTTTATGTCCGGTAAGGTAGGAGGAAGCTGCGTGTTTTATTAAATGGTGAAATCTGTCAAAGTCCGAAAGACTTGTGTGATACAAACCAGGTCATCCTATCCGTCCTAAACTCCCAATTCTACCAGAGAAATAGCATTTATAACTCAAAATAACTAGCAGTAATAGGTCAATGCACTTGATTGCTCATGAACCAATTATGTCAGAGACTGCTTGAGAACCATCAGATGAGAAGAGGTAGGGGCTAAACTAGGCCTCACATTTGCAGTCCTTCCAAGAGCTACCAATTCTGAACAGGAAAGTAATATTTTAAAAGAATTATTCTCCACCTCTTCCTGTTCTAGACTAGCAGAGCAATCTCTCCCACCCCTTGCCCCACTCAGAGACAAGCTATGAGAATGGTCAAAACATGAACATTAACATCTTCCATCTTAACAGTGTCAAGAAATTTGCTAGCTCTGAATGTCATCTTTAAAATTCCACCCTGTCCTTTGGAAAAACCTGAGTTTTCTAATTTCTTCCTATCTCCATTTTTTTCTTTAAGAGTAGTTAGGGTAAGAGAAAAGATGGACTTGATAAGAAAGAAAGGGGGAATTAAAAAAAACATAGGAAAAGAAAGCAAACAACTCCACATTCTACTTAAGCTGTGATCACAGTTGTAATGTGAGGGCCTGAAGCACTCAGGATTGACGATAACAGTAGAGCCCAATCTCAGGGCAATAACTCACCAACTAGTTGGTAATTATTTGAGTGTCTAATTCCCAAGGACCTGTGAAAAACTATATACTCTGCTCAACACAAAAATGCACATTTACACAGTTTATGGGAACCCTGTGACTGCTTCTGGGACAATGATTTCCAAACTTACCTGGAATTAAGGATCATGCAGATATATGTATACTATATACATATATGTGCATATATAGCTTTGTAAGCTTCCCACTCAGGCCTGCATAATCAGATGATCATGGTAGGCCATATATGTTGTAAGAGATGATGCTAATGTCCAAGCAGGCTCTGGAAACACAGATTTGATGGTTCCTGGACTGAAGATCAACACTGGCATCTACATGTTATCTGACATTCTTGATAGTTTAGCCTAGCCAGAGCCCCAGTGAGTATGTGGGTACGAGATCAAGAACTCCTGGACACTGGGTGTGGATTCACAACCCCAGCAATGGACAGGAAAAAGCAGCCAGACCCAGGCAGATTGAGTTCAAGGCTAGCCCCATCTATATAAAGAGTTCTAGGGTAGTCAGAGTTGCATAGAGAGACACTGTCTCAAAAATCAACAACAAGGATTCCTTGAAACACACCCAAGAAAGAGCAAAGTGCCTTCTACATGAAGAGTCTTAGTCTCAAGCTTAAGCTTGCAAATTCGGAGTTCTATGAAGGCATAGGTTGATTGATTATATGTTGCATTTACTGCTGTATTCTCCATGTCAAAGGCAGCACTAGCATGCAGAATTTATTAAGTAAATCAATTAATTAATGAATTAAAATACAAATTAGTAAATAGGAAATCATTTAAATTGGAAGTGGATTGTCAGATACAAATACAGATACAGATTTATTTCTATTGCTCGCAAGCCCTTTAATAACAATCCTCAAACTTACATAATCAATATGAAAGTCACTATTATTTTAGTAATCTTACCAATATCAATAATGACCAAATCCTAGGTACTACTTTTCTCTTTGGTACTTTCCATGTGTTAGTTCATTCAGTCTGTAACATGAATGCCTTGAAATTAGGATACATTCATACACACACACACACACACACACACACACACACACACACACACACA
>BDUI01004346.1:55855-78541 GCA_002335545.1 Apodemus speciosus
AAAAAAAAAAAAAAACAAAGCATGAGCTATCTGGAGTTGCTACACATACTGCCAAATGATGGTCTACAGCCTAGTTCAGGGAGAAAGCAACTCCTGTTCCAAGGGACAAAAGACTCCCTGGAGAATCAGACTTCCTAGAGGGGACAGGCTAAGATGGTACTTGAATATGGGCAATACAGAGCAAGGAATTGTAAGAACTGAAGCAGAAATATCAGTCTGAAGGCAATCAATATCAATATTTTATTGATATTATGTCACAATATTAATTATATATTTATGTATATATCCATTGAAAACTGAGAATATGAGTAAAAACTATAAATATCTAAACAAACTACCTAAAATTCTGGCTTTTAACCTTCCTAAATGCTGTGATCCTTTAATACAGTTCCTCATGTTGTGGGGACCTCCCCACAAACATAGAATTATTTTTGTTGCTACTTCATAACTATAATTTTGCTACTGTTAGGAGTCATAATGGAGATACCTGATAGGCAGGAAAAATATGATATGCAACCCCTGTGAAAGTCTCGTTCATTTCTGAAAAGGGTCGATACCACTGCTCTAAAGGGTCCTTTGAGGGGCTGATGGGAACATAGCACATTCTAGACAACCACTGAACTCTATTTCCAGCCCCTTATGTATATTCTTAGAGGATTATTCTAAGGATTATACATGTTGTCTGTTTAAACATATACATAGGTGTCCACATGTCTTTAATTTTGAATTTGCAGTTTTATGTGTGTGTGTGTGTGTCTAATTTACATGCAGTCCAATGGGAAGAATCCCAGTGAGGTGTAGAAAAAACTTTGATTCACAGACAAAAATTCACCATCTGTCTCTTACCATACCCAAGTCCACACCCAGTACACACACTACAAATGATAACAGATTCAAGACAGAAGATGATCCTAATGTAAGGGGCCTGCCAGAAATGAAGATATCCTAGAAACACTTCTGTCTCTCAATCTATCAGACTGTTGCAACACTGGACCCCAAAGAAATGGAAAAATTCCCCAGAAGTCTCATGCTGACAGAAAGAAAAGTCATGAGCCACAGAAAGAGACTTCACATTTGTAATAGTGTTTTAAACCACCTTCCATAATGAGACTGAAGCCCAGACATGGATGGGGCCATGGTTGGCAGGGATACACCTTGACTAGGATTGCTTAGATGTGAGATTGACCAGGACTGCTTAGATGTGCAAATCCTTGGACTTCTATTTAGACTTTAATCTCAAGGCAGATTTTGTGGCTCACTGAATCGCTCTGTCCCTTTTCACAAGTAACCATACTGAATAATCTCCTTTTTTCTACTTTCGTCTATTAATTTGAGTCTTCCAATTGTCACATTGCAGGTGAAGGCACAGGTTGTTTAATCACACTAAGATATCATGGAAGAAAAATGAGTAGCTAATGGTTGATTCTGTGTAATTCCACACATATATTTCAAGCTATCCATGTCTATGAGTATGTTGAAACATTCACAGAGGAAACACTGGAAAGAAAATATTTTTAAAACTTTATCTGCAAAAGAAACCTTGATTGATATTTTCTTTGTGCATTTATGATGTTCCAAATTGTCCTCAGTGAACATGCATTATTTTGTAATCTCAAAAAAGCAATGCAATGAAACATAAGCAACATAAAATCACAAATAAATTCAAAAGAGCCGAGAGCATTTTGCTCAAGATGCATGCTCAGTTTGGAACAGCTAAACTGAATTAGCATTAACCAGAATACCGAATGCAAAAGCAAAATGCCTTGGCCAAGCCATTTCTTCAAGGTTCTCAATGGAATTTTGACCTTTGGTGTCGGTCTTTGAGGTGTGTGTGTCAGAGAACTAGGTCCTGGCGTGGAGTCAGGGAGGAGAGCAACTCCTCCAGTCCACTCAGGGGTTGTGACTGCAAATCTTAATGCCGCTCCCAGGCCTTCAACCAGCTGGAGCACTGGAACCTATGGCATTCGCTGCTCCAGGCAGCGTTCTGCATCCAAACCACACGCGTCCTAGCCTGAGCTGCAGCTCTTTGTGCAGTTTCACACTCCAGCGGGTCACATCATAGGCATGAAGTCTGCTGCCCTTCCTGTCCATGGCTGCCTGGAAGGAGATTTGTCATGCTGGGCACCACGCAGCTTCTCTCCAAGTTTCACCTTTGGTGACACAACTTTTCCGTGTTTCTTTTTTAGGCAGCTGCCACATCACGAGGTTAATGAGCACGCTGAGGTTTGTGATAAAAACTCCCGCCAGACACATGGCGACTGCAGGACACCACTTGACCGGGCCTCTAGCAGGAAGGCCAGAAAGCCCAGTTCCCAGCTACTCGGGAAAACAAGCGCTCCCTGAAAGGAGAACAGAGAAGGAGCACCCTGCCCTGTTTGCAAGAGAATGACTCTCATTGTTCTGTGAGCTCCAAAAACCAGTGCAAATCCTAGAGCTCTTGGAAGACTTAACATTCGATAAACCCCCCCCCCAAGGGGAGAGGCGAGCATACATACAGACAATCAAAGACGAAATAAGCAGGTCAATTCTCAATGCTTTCAAAGTCGGGCTTGAAAAAGATTCTGAAAATATCTATGGGCATATTCAAGAACCGCGTTCAGCCCGCCTTCTTTGGGTTGTTTACTTCTACTTTTATCAGCAAGATAAATATTTTAAGAACTTGAGCTGTTTACTGGCCCCCAGTTTCAGAGCGCATGGAATGCTACCTACATTATCTAGAGGGATTTTTTAAGGAACTGGGTTTCATGTTTGTTATTAAACTTACCTATAACCACTCAATAGACCCATCACTGTTAATTATGGCTGTTAAATGTAGGTTCCTGGAGCACAGAGGAAAACATTACATTATTCCTAACTTTGAGAACTATAATTAATATGCTTATTCAAGAAGGGTGTCTCTGTTAACAAGATATATTTTTGGAAATATTATCTAACAGAATGCAGCATAAATAGTATGAAAAGTAAAGCTTACATTTTAATTTTTCCATTTAAAATTAGTTATATAATAAGTAGTGAAAAGTTTATTCCGTGTAACTATGTTTCAAGGAAGTACGGGGGGGGGGGCGCGGTGATTTCACTCATCACTGTTAATATAGCTATCGAGTGAGAAAAGCAGAAATGAGATAACTCCAATTAGCCTAGCACCTCCAAAGAGAACACATTCACTTAATCAATTCTCTGACATCTGTTGACAAGACCAGGAGGGAGGGAATAATAGGAGAATGAGGGAGAACTGAGTAGGAAAAGTGAAACATGGTTCTGATGAGCAGCAGACTGAAAGCATATACCGTGTAATGAGAAGGAAAAGAAACAAGTGGAATTTTACTCAACAGTGAATTAAGTGTGTGCACAGGAACACAGGTGAAAAAAGCCCTCCCAGATATAGTGCTGGAAAACTGTACTATTGTATTCCAACTAAACTCCTTACATGTCATAGTCATATTGCATGGCCCATTCCTTACCACAAGGGCTCAAGGGAATGGGAAAGTGATGCAAAACATATTTTGCAAAATGAAAAGTTAAAATACCCAAGGTCGGTAGGAAAAGAAAGCACAGCTTTAACCATAGGAATTGTTTTTTTTTTCAATGCTTCAGTCCAAGGCCCACCACAGTATGCTATAAACCAGTAACTCAAAAAAAAAAAAAATCGAATATTTGTTTCACTGAAAAGACCACAATACTTAGCAATCATGCATATATGAGACATTCTCCCTAATTACATTCATGTTAGTGAGTAGATTTAAACTTTTGTTTATGAAGCATGGGATTTGAAAACATTTAAATGTTCTGTCTAGGAAAGCTGTATATAATGATGATTACAAGGTAAATGTGCCCTCAAACAAACCTTGCTCAAATCCTCATTCCTTTATCTTTTTATTTCTGAAACATACATACAAAAAACTTATGTGAAAGTTGTACTTACTCCACAGTAATTAACCAGCTACAAGTACATTTAAATTAATGTGTGTGGACAACACAAATGTCAGAATGATCTTACTGAAAACGCTGTATTCTGGCTCAGTTCATGTCAGTGAGAGACAGACAGAACCAGAGTCAGTACAGATTGACAATGAGATCAGACCAGTCCAGCAACACCAATGTCATTATGACAGTCAAGCATTATAGCACATGAATGGTATAAAGGTCTCTGGTCTATGACTCTAATATCTTGATTATGGCACAAGATCATTTCCATCTCAAAGACTCAGTTTTTTTTCATCTGTCAAAAGTATAGAAAGTATGTATATTTTATTTTTATAAATTATTATAAGGATTTAATGAGGCATTTCATGTCAAAACTCTGGCGTATAGTCTTAGGTTGAACAACAAAATTTACATCTCCAACTTATCTAAGTATTAGTTAACCATTGATTGATAACTTGTTCCTTTAGTTTAAAGCTTTGTCTCTGGCGATCCTTAGTTACAATAGAGATATGCTCAGGTGTCGATGGGATTAAACCACCAAGAGGCAGTGACAGAGCCTTTCTCTCATATATTGCTTTCTACCATGAAAACAAAGAATTGAAAAGAACATAGTAACAGCGCTTTTGTTTTACCACGTAGTTTGCTTGGAACATGGTTTCAGCCAAAGTTCTTTAAACTCCCAATCCTCTGCCTCTACATCCAAAGAGCTAGGATTACAAGAGTGAAGTGCCACATCTGGCGGAACCAATGACCTTTGGTGGATTCATATGGCACATCATTCAACAATCATTTATTAATTATTTATTACTGTAAAACCAAGCATGAGCTAGTGATTTACAACTTACTAGCTGTATAACCTTATACAAACTATACAATCTGTCTGGGCTTTACTGGTGTCACTTCTAAAGTTATATTGTGCATATTATATCATAGTGCAATCATTGTTTAATTTGGCCATCATAAAAGCAGAACATGGGCTAGAGAGATGGCTTAGAGTAGTGGTTCTCAACTTTCCTAATGCTGCAACCCTTTAATATACTTTCTCTCTCATGCTATGGTGACACCAACAATAAAATTATTTCATTGCTACTTCATAACTATAATTTTGCTACTTTTATGAATTATAAACGTCTAATATGCAGGATATATGATATGTGACCACTGTGAAAGCATTGTTTCAACCCCACCACCACCACCAAGAGGTCACAATCCATGGATTGAACATGTAGAGTTTACGCGTGCTTGCTATTATTCCAGAAGACTGGAATTTGATTTCCAGTATTTACATTGTGCAGCTCACAATTGCCTATAAATCTAGTTCCAGTGAATCTGACATCATCTTCTGGTCACATACACTCAACACACATGCACACACACATAAATAAAATAATATATATGTATGTGTGTATATATATATATATACACACACACATAATCAGTACCACAATATGTAAAAAGACTGAATGAGATATATAAAATGATATATACCTAATAAGTAGTAAGTATTTGATAATGTCTATGCTACAGTAATAATTACAATGATGACCATTGTTCTTCAGTGATATAAGCAGAACTTGCTGCTGCCCAAAGGAATTGTTTGCCTTACCTAGGTCATTCAATAACTACTTCTTATTGCCTAACCAAATATACCACTATTAAGTGCTCTAAGGGAAGCAAAGTAGAGGTTTTCAAAGAAACAAGAGAACAAGACAAGGAGAAGTATTAACAGGGAAAGGGAGTATAGTGAACAAGGGTGAGGTGGTGGGCTATCAAATACAAAAGAGTAAACCAAAGTTCGCTATCTGACCAAAGTGTACTATTAGTAATAGAAATCAAAACAGTACTTTTCCTTTAACCTGATAATGATTTGAAAGAGTCATAAGAGAATGCTGTAGGTTGACAATGTTCTAGATAGTCACACACATGGCTATAAACATTTCTCCAAACTCATCAGCATGTATCCTTTGGAGAAGTACATGTTACTACAGGTAAACTTGGAATACTGAAAAATGCAGTTGAATCCATACTATTTTTTTCATTGACTAGTTTCTAATTTAGCTTCTTATTAGATCTAACTTTCACCAGATTATTTTCTTTCTTTCTTCCCAGGACCTACTGACAGGATCCAGAAAGAATAGATAACTAGGAATTTCTTTGAGCCAAATCCAGACCAAATCTGATTCTCTACAGACAGACAAAGCAAGTAACCTGACTCAGACCAGACAGATGGCACTCTCTAGAATGTCAATAAAACCCTTCTTCAACAAAAGCCAAGGGTACTGCTAGATTTAAGAGAACTACCAGGAACAACTACCACCCTCTGGCCTTAGCCTGTGGGGAAGGTCATTAGTTAGAAACACTAATAACATTTCCATTTGAAATTGAAAGATTAAATTAATTTAGTGACATGGAGTCAAGGGTAAGTCATGAGACCTCCTTTACAGTAATTTCCATACATAGTAATTATAATTTATGCTTAATACTTATCACAACTCAGATATCGTAAGGAAATTGCCCTCTATCTTTAACTATACCTCAAGATCAAGAATATATCTCTTTTTATAAATATAACCCCTTCATTTTCAAGGTTAATACCCTAGAAAACATTTCCCTGAAGAAAACAAATGACCATCCACACAAAAAGAAAATAAAATTAAGCACTGGAATGATAGTCAAAATGACTACTATAATGAAAAATAAGTGCATTTGTCTGTAAATACACACCCTTAAAATTGTTTCATCAAGCTATGACATTCAGCC
The DNA here is from genome assembly GCA_002335545.1 of Apodemus speciosus. Classification (NCBI taxonomy): domain Eukaryota; kingdom Metazoa; phylum Chordata; class Mammalia; order Rodentia; family Muridae; genus Apodemus; species Apodemus speciosus. The sequence continues at coordinate 62,540 of BDUI01004346.1, forward strand.
AGGTATGGTGGTATACACATATAATCACAAAGCTTATAAGATAGAAGCAGGGACGTCATGAACTCTAGCCTGGCGTTCACAGAATATTCACGATTAGCTTCCAACCTTGTCTCAAAAGAAGAAAGAAGAAAAGAAGTGAAACTGTCAAATACAAGATTTAACCAAATATTCGCACCTCATATACCATAAATAAATAACCTATATTTCAGATTAAACATGAATGACGCTATGCATAGAAATGTCTGAAACCTACTCCTCAGTCTATGATGATAAGCCACAGTGATGGCTGTGTCTCCTGAATAGGAAAATGTACAACAGTGACTACAGAAAATGAGTTACACATATCTGTGTTCTGGACTAATTGTTAAAACTGCACTATGTGCAGTATCATCACATCTCAAAGGTAATGTTAAGTTGAGCACAATAACAGGCATGTAGGCTCCCCTGTACCCATCATTCTTTAATTCATGTGTTTTTTCTGCTTTGAATTGTTTAATCTTGACAATTATTTTCCATTCCTTTCAAATTTCTCAACTCCAAGAATATAAGCCATAATGAAGCAGACACTAGAAAGCCTTTTTATTGGCTATATTTGAGGAACTGCAACACACTCTGGTTGTTCTGTGTTGATTGTAATTCCCAGAATGAGGAGTTGATTTGGGCATAAAACAGCACAGCTGCAGAGAGACCTGAAATGCTAACAGCTTCATCTTCCTACTCATTGCTTCAAAAATGAGCCTTCTGGCTTACCGTCCAAACCCAGATCCCAATGTCCTGCCTCTAATCTAGTCCCTGTATTCACAGCCACTATGCATCTATCTCCCTGGCACACATATGGCTCACAGTAACTTCCTTCATGTCACAGCCCACATCCTGCTTCACTTAAGACTTAACCTAACACCCATTTCTACTTCACCTTTACTCATATCACTAGCCTTTGGATGCAGCCTGTCCCCCTTTAATGACTTGAACTCTATTTCTAAGAGACTTTATAGAAATGGTAGTAAGGTAGAGAGAAGCTACAGTATCTTTACCCCATGCTTTACCCTGCCCCCCTTCTAGCTTCAGCATTTGTCAGTAAAGAAGCTGTACATATCCAGAAACAAGAAAGACGAAATCTGGCAATTGTGAGCATTCATCTCCTACCCTGTACCCATCAAAATGTCAAAAACTCTTGCTTAGAGACCAGCCCTGGCAAACCATCTCTCTGAAGCTGTATTCACCATCTTCACCACAGAAGGGACTCTGAGGTTCATGACAACTGTCTACAAACCATGGGTCCATGATGGCATGATGAAAATAAACAAACCAGCATCTGTGTGAGTAATAGACAGATTATGATGACTGTTTTTAAATAAGAGGTCATCTACGTCATGACATCTTACCAGTAAGCACCACCTGTTCTAAACACCTGCTTTGCTTGGCTGAAGAGTAAGCCTGACAGTAGGTCACAGTGGCCAAGATGACCTTTGGTAATGGAATTCAGAATTCAAGCCATGTTATGCTGATTAACCACAATGTCTAGTGCCTCTTGGGTAGGACTAGAAAGGCTACGAGAAATGCCCAGCAAGGAAAGGAAAATGAGATGTGTCCATACATGTCACAGTCCACTACAGCAGCAGCTGTGCAAATGGGTGACCTCATGGACTATGCATGGAACTGGCCTCCACCACTCAGTGGCCAGCATGAACTCAGCCCTGATGCAAGCCCTCTCACCAGAGAACCCACAGCTCATGTAGTATCCAAATGGTTACACAACCCTGTGGCTATAGGACTAAGCACAAAGAGGAAAGTGTGGTTATATCAACACATCCAACTCCAAATATGAACCAAATGAGAGATTTGCAATGAAGAATGAGCTAGCACTTTAATTTGATCCTGAAAAGAATTGATATCGTCACCAGCTACAAGTTGTCGAGAGCCACAGGAACAGCTGCAGTAAATTGGACACAGTCTTAACTGAGTACTTTCCTAACACGGGTGTACTAATAAATCTTATATGATACAGCAAAGAAGGGTCAGTAAACTCTATGCAAATATCTATTTGGACAAATACATGTTATGCAGTTTTCCTGTTCAAGAACTTCATGGCCTAAACAATGCATACATGTAACCATTTTAGATTGTGTGCAAAGCATAAATTAGTACAAAAAAGTAACTAGCTATACAAGAGGCTGTTGTAATTAATTTTCAAACAGAATCAAGTACCCTACCCTGAATTCTCCCACAGACAAAAGTCTAGCCTACCTGGTTATATTTTTAAAAGAATTATCAAAGTTCCCCAGCCCTGGCATTACAAGAAAAGGCAATCCACAATTTATATGCTCTAAATGTCAGTGTTTTCTTTCTTTGTTTGGGGTTAGGGATTTGCTTGTGGGGGTTGCATTTTGTTTTTAATTTTAAAGAGAGTTGTTTTGTTTTTAAGATAAAGTTTCAGCTTGTGAGGCAGACTTGCCTTGAACCTGCTTCAGTTTCTGGAGTACGGAGATGACAAGTGAATATCAGTCCACCAAACCACATTTCATTCAGTAGTACAAAATAAGTTACTGATTACTTACTATGTGTGTTTTAGAAAGTCTAGAAATGTGGTACACTATAATAATCTTCAATGTAGTGATGATAGGCTGTGGGCATGAGCCCCAAATGATAGGGTGGGAGGATGAATTTAAATGAGCAGTAGGCTGCAAAACAGATTATGAAGTTCATTCAAGCTGTTACTAAATTATTTGACTTGATTCAATCATTTGTCACAGCATCATTCAAAACTAAATGTATTTTGAAATGTCTACTAAATATTTGATCCCATAGCTTGCTGTGTTACAAACACTATGCTAATGAACACCTGAGCTTCGAAGACAGCAAATGTGACCTATATGTAGGACATTTCAAACAATCAACCCTCCTCAGAATGTAAATATTTGTATTGGTTAAAATACTGAATAGGTCAGGTATTGTTCATTTCCTACATTATCTTAGTAATACAAGTTTCTCGAAAGGAGAAAAAAAGCCACTGAGTTCTTGACATTTACTATTTTGAGCATGCTCCAAAGTCTGAGACCATCAGCAGGGCTGAAAGGACAATCTTGCTTTTAACTAAGAGAAAAGCCCCATTTCCTTACATAAGTAAACGCCCTTCTTAAAAGTTGCCCTATTAAATTAATTTATTCTAATTCCAACCACAATTCTACTGGCTAATTCTACAACTCCTAATAGAGGAATGTGGTTTCAAATGTGTAGAGTCAACATAAGAGAATGTCATGACTTATGCCTAGCAAAAAAAAAAAAAAATCATAATCCATTCTGAACAATTTCAAATTAGAGACCTAAAACAGCAGGTCGTTTTTCTGTGGATTCGTTTGGCTCAGGGTCCTTCAAATGAAGACTAAAATGAACCCTGATTACCACCTGATGGAAATCAGAAGCCAACGTTCTATCCAAAACATTGAAACAATCCCAGGTTCAAATGGGAAGGAGTTCCTTGAGCAATCAGATGCTAAAAGCCTTTAGTTGCCTTCACTTCTCTGAGCTCTAGGTAGAAAATGATACCTGAGGGGTAGGTATTGGGGTGTAGCTCGGTGATAAAGTGATATTCTCACATGTAAGCTCCTCACATGATCACTGTGTCAAAAAAAAAGAGGCTTCTTAAGTCAAATTTTCTTATCATATGAGGGCATCTTTGAGACCTGTGTTAATTAAGGAGGCCCTGGAAACATGTAAGGACAGTTCTACCTTCACAACTTACTCGAAGAGGTAATGTGTGTGTCCCACCTTGTCCCAGTGGGTCCCCAAACCTTAAGTTGACACCTCTGACCCCTAGGACAGCAGACTTAACCCTCCACACACTTCCTGAGCCTTTAGTCAACCACATTGCCTAGTGAAAAAAGAAACATCTCCACTTAGGGGAATAAAAGGATAAAGGCCCTGCACTGAAGACTTCGACAACTTTCCTTGGCGGGTGGCTGGGGGTGGGGTGGGGGTGGGAGCTGGCACTGCCCTAGAATCCCCTAAGAAAGCAAGCTCTGAAAGAAGCAAGGAGATGAGAAAGGGGGATAGGGGAAAGAGTGGGAGAGAAAGGAGCCCCTGGGCTCATGGAAGAGTTGATTCCCCCCCACACCCCACTCCAGTGCACAATCAACAAGGGATGGAGTTCCTCCAACTCCCCACTGTTGCAAACTCACATTACCTGGAGTGAGTTTCTGCATTTCAAGGGACCTGTGGCCCTTAGGACCTAGCCCAACTCAGTTATTAGGCTACTCTGGCTATTTCGGACACACATGCACCTGAACCTTTGCTCACTGCTCTTCCAGACCTTTCCCTGTGCCTGTCTCTTGTGCCCTAGTCCTCAAGGCTGCTGTCTCCAGTTTAACTTCCCTGCTAAGCTGTGTCCTGAGCAAGACAAGCACTAGTACAAGCTGGTGGTAGCAGAGAACACCCCTTCCTTTTCTTGAGTTCTTTCCAGCCTGAGCCCTGCTCTGCTGCACGTCCCCATCCTGCCTGCGGGAGGCCCCAGGCCAAGAAGTACACTCTAGGGGACCTGGGACCAGGTGCCTTGGGCCAGGTGGCTATGCCCCAGGGAGCTGAGGAAATGAATTATGCCCTCCTGCAGAGGCCCACTCCCACTGGGTACCAGTGGCAAGGGGACGACAGCCTTTGTTCTCCCGGGGCTTGGCAAGGCTGCGCTACTGAGGCGCAACACGGGCGGCGCCAGGGTATCCAGATTGCTCACTTTTGCACGCGGCTTGTCAAAAGGTGCACGTTCTTGTCTTCCCCTTTGAGTGCAGTGGCTAGGAAGTTGGGGAGTAAGGGGTGTGAGGTGAGAAGTATGGGGGAAGGGTTCTGCATAAGGGCCAGGCTCTTTGTTTAAATTTGAGGGCACAGCAAGGGGGGTCGAACGTGGGTCTGTGCTTGGGTCCTGAGAGTGGGACAAATTCCTGAGTATGTCACCATGTTGCACCCGCGCAGCTCACATATGCACACTCTCTGGAGCACACACACACACACACACACACACACACACACACTAACACACTCACACACACATACACATATACACACACACACAGAGCGTGAGGTGTCCAGTCAGTAGCAGGCAGCTCTGTTCCCTGCGCTCCAGGCTGCTGCAGCTTCGTCTGCCCGCAGCGCGTCCACCATGTGTTCAGAGGGGCAGTGGAAGAGACTGGAGGCGCTGGAGGGGCTACAGTTGCGCCAGGATGGAGGGAAAGTGGTGCAAACCCACAATCTCCCAGAAGCCTAGAGCTCCGGGGTTTGCCCGGGGTCGCAGAGGTCATGGGCACCTTAGGGTCTAGCAAAGAGACTAGGAGCCACTGGGCGGCGCGCACACATGGGGGAGAGGGCAACCTAGGGAAGGGAAGGAGGCGGACTTCCCGGTGGGCTTACCCTTAGAAGCATCTTTCTCCTCTTTGGGCTTGGTCACCTTTCCACTCATAGATCCCAGCTTGCTTGACAAGGTTCGTCCAGGAGAAGGAAGTCCTCGCCGAGCTGGCTGGACTTGCGAGAGCGCTTAGGGCGGCAAGTCGCGACCGCGAGCTCTCCGTGTAGCTCCGGGAGGAATCCGCTTTTCTCCCCGCTGTCGCTGCTGCCGCCGCCTGCGAAAGAGTGGGGAGGAAAAAAGAGGGGTGAAGGAGGAGCCGCCGCCCGAGCCTGAGCGGCCGGCCGCGGGAGGAACCGCTCGCCGCGCTCCAGAAGTGCAGAGACAAAGCGGGGCGGCCGCCGCTCCAGCGCCCCGCCGCTCCTACCCGCCCGCCGAGAGCCGCGCTCAGGAATCTCGGGGCACCCGGGAGGCGCAGCCGGGACTCCCGGGCTTCGCCGCTGGCCTGCCCGGGCTCTGTGCGGGTCGCTCGCTCCACGGGCGCCGACCACGCCGGGAGTTGCCTGGGTGTTCTGCCCGAGCTCTACTGGGTTGCTTTTCCCCGCCTCTCCCAATCTGCTGAGGGCCGCCAACTCAATCAAAATAAAACACCGAGGAAGGTTTAAAAAAAAATCAAAACAAAGACAAAAATATTCACTTAAAAATAACGAACCTCCCCGAAAGGGAAATGTTTGAACATGTGATGAGCAACGTGTGAGCCTGTTACACCGCAGAGCCGCGCAGCTTCTCGCCCGCGGGGATTCGGAAAGGGAGGTTCGCTCCTTTCTGTTTAATCCGTTTTCAGATTCCTGTCTTTTGGCCAAAAGAGGGGCCCCGGAGTTGCTGGCCCGCAGAGGAGCGGGAAGCAAAAACCCTTACCTGTTCTCTCTCCCTACACCCACACCCCCTCGGAGCTCGCCTGCTCCCTCGCTGCCACTCTCTGGGCAAAGAACTCTCTGATCCCAGAGAGGCAGGAATCGGCACTGGGGTGCGTTCTATATAAACGACAAGGTGTGGGCACGCGGGGGGCGGGGGGCAGCCGGCGAGGGCGGGGCCCCACAAAGCCGCCTGCCGGCTGTAGTAAAAACAGAGCTCGGCAGGGGCGCGCAGACGTCAGCTGCCGCCTTGCAAAAGCCTGGCAGCCTAGCGGAGTGCGGGCGATCTTGTCAGCGGGGTGTTCCCGATTTCCTCAGACTGGCTAGGTCCTCCAGTGCTGCTACAGCGGGCTCTTATCCGCTTTGAACAACGGTGCCACGAGTCCCTAATCTCCACCCTCGTCACTCCCTAGACTTCCAATGCTTGCCTTTCTGGCTGCGCTGGTTGCCACGTACACTTTGGGGACTCCGCTGTTGGCAAGTGAGGTGAAATCTGTCCTGGAGTCTGTGACTCTTCACCTCTGGCCAGCTGTCCAAGTTAAAACAGACTGGTTCTCCAAGAAGGGAGAGAAGGGATCTGGCTTGCCTGTAGGGCAGACAGTGAAACTGACCTAGCGCTTGCTGCTTCCCACTCGCATCACACGGGTGGCCCCTTCTCCCTGAGCGGGAGCCCCCACTGCTCAGGTTAGCCAGCCCTGGAGAGTGAAGTGGTACAAGTCTCTAGTGCTGCAGAAGAATAAGTAGGATGGCTTGTCTCCCTGGCTACACTCGTGACAACCCATGAAAGATCCCTGAGAGTTAGAACTAGAAGAAGAAGAAGAAGAAGAAGAAGAAGAAGAAGAAGAAGAAGAAGAAGAAGAAGAAGAAGAAGAAGAAGAAGAAGAAGAANAAGAAGAAGAAGAAGAAGAAGAAGAAGAAGAAGAAGAAGAAGAAGAAGAAGAAGAAGAAGAAGAAGAAGAAGAAGACGCTCCGAAACCAGAAATTATATATGGGATTTAAGGGAAAGAAGAAGTCAGGAATGGGAAAGGAGAAACAAGGAGGTCAGAAATTAGTCCCTGGATGTTAAGAAATCTTTCTCCCAACTGTCTTTTCTGTCAGTGGGGACCGATGGGGGCTGTTAAGGAGTGAAGTGGCCTAGGGCATGGCTTAGTTCACAGAGCCCTCAACCCATTCATCAAAGCATACACTGTATCCTAACAAGGGAGATGTGCTAGTGAGCCCCAAGCAGAAAAACCATTCACTTCATCCCAGCACACTCCCACCCTCTCCTTAATTTGGTTTTGTTAATGATATTAAAGCAGGCGAAGAAATCATATAGATGGATTCCTCCTACTGAATCCCAGGCAGTAACTCAATTACAAGAGCCTGCTGTGGCTTTCAAAGCCAGGAGTGTGGGCTGCCCCTGCTACCAGCCAGGGTCTAAAGGTCAGTAATCCTCTAAACTCAATTTGCAGCCTCCATGCTCAGTCTGAGAGGAACTGTATGCCCGCTTTTCTTGCAAATAATATCTAATAACCTGGAGCTTGAGGACAAAATGTAATTACCCAACCCAAGGTTAGACCATTAATTAATATCAGTAGTCTGAAGAAGAAGGAATTTCTCTTCAAAAGACAGAAATTTAAATGATTGTGTGTTTGGAAAAAGACAAGAGAAAAACAATAAAAAAAAGTTCTTATGTAATCTGTCCCCAATAATAGCTACCATTCCTTAAGTGCCTAGACAGTGTCAAGCTGTGGTGCTCAATAATTGTGTCAGTGTCTTATTTAAATGTCCCATCACCCCTAGTAGGTGTTGGTATTATTACTTCCATTTTCAAATGAGGAAATCAGGCCTTGGAGTGATTAAATGATTTTTTTTTTTTAAATCAGGCCTCACTATGGCTTTCATACTTGCCCGGTACTCCCAGGTACTAAGGTTACACACATAAACTGCCATGGTTAACTAGCTCTACACTGAGGAATTTTCAAAACAGTCACAGGCCTGGTGATTTGTGGAGCCTGGGTAAGAATCCAGGTGTGTCTATCTCTCACATCAAAATTATTATTTAGCACACTCTCACAGCTCTTCCCTTAGCCTCTCACAGCGGGAACAAACACTTTCATGGGACATTTCTTCAAGTCACAAACGTCTAAGTCTTTGTCAACCTCCCTAAACACACACACACACACACACACACACACACACACACACACCACGCACCACGCACGCACGCACGGCACGCACACACACACCAGGACAGCCAGAATGGGTACGAGTGTGGTGAGATGTGCATGCGCTACTTGACCCCTGTGTACCTGTACTATTTGTTTTGTCTATCACCTTTGGTAAGCTCCAACAGGGTCACCACGTTGTGGTTTTATTTACCAATAATCTCTACCCACAGCTGTAGTCAGCAAGACTAACATGCTGCTGGAAGCTAGATATAACTCTTCCTTAAAAGACAAGAAAACAGTAAGCATAGCAAACACAGGGTGAAATCTAGGTTAGCTAATGCCATTGGAGTGATATAGAGAAATGTGTGCATGGGAGAGTGGATGAAGCATGCTTATCCATGAGCACAAGTAAGTAAAATTGTGTTCCCTCAGTGGAAACCATCCTGCAAAAGAAATAATAAGAACTTAAAGAAAATAGACACCTCATGCAAAAATACTATAGTGGTGTGTGCCTGTGTTGGGACAGATCAATGGTCATCATGGGAGCTTTAGTGTCAAAACCCAGGAATTATGACTATTCAGGTACACAGCCAAGCAATGGTATCCAAATAAACTTTCTAACTCTGCTACGGAGATTGTACCCAGCCACATTTGTAAAAGCAATGGATCTGCTCCATTTTTATCTCCTCCGGCATGTTTAATATGAAAATGTCATTAGCACTAGCTCCAATGGAGCCATACTCTTGCCTCCAGTGTCCAGCTCTCAAATACTTGGTAAGCAAAATGACATGTTGAAAGAGGCACTGACATCTATGCTAGGACGATCAGAAGGTTGTCCCTCCAATACATCTGCAGACCCCCAAATGATTTGGTCGCCTTGCTTTCTTTTGTTTTGAGGCAAAGTCTCAATGTGACTCACAGACTGGCCTTAAATCCACAAGTGTGATGTTTCTCCCTCCTCTAAGGGTTAAGAACCCTGGTAGGGCTCATAACTTTTTCATCCTAAATTATATGGTAGAAGTGATACTTTCTTAATTTTAGAGTATATTGGAAATTGTCACACAGAGATGCCTAGTCCACCTGGTGGCCTATCACACCATCATCATGTATGAAGTGTAACCACCCTAGAGAATTTGCAACTAGGCTCTCAAGCTGATGGTTTATGCTCATCTCCCTGACAACAACTCACATTRCTGGCAAGTCAAGCAAAAACTGCTAAGTATACAGTCTACATTACCAGATAATATCAACTTCATCTCACATCTGGCTGCATTTCTTRTGAGGGACCATTTCAATAGAGGGCTATTCAATGGGATCATTTTCAAATTCCTGACCCAAGGACTTGTGATCCAAATTAAGTAGTTTTATTGTTGTTGCTTTTAGCAATTTCTGTAGTTTACATATAGCCTAAGTATTCCCTTAGTGTCTATTATATAACCAAAGACTTGATCTTCAAGGTAGTGCCATTAAAAGGTGAAGAGGATAGTCATCATAGGCATGTGTATGACCTACTACAGATGGGTTGAGGGTCAGAAAAATCTGCCTATCTGACTTTGTATTTAGCCAGGTAAGGAATTCTCTACTCACACATCCAATAACATCCCTAATCTCCACCATGATACGTATGGTGTGACCCTCTTGCCCTGATACTCACTCCTGCCATTGTTATTCCTACCAGCCGTGAAACACTTCTTCAGAGTGAGGATTTTCATCTTGACATATGAACTTTCAGTTTTCCAAAACTGTGCTAAATAAGCCTTTCCTTTTATCTTTATGGAGTTAGAGGCCTCCGGTATTTCACTGTAGTAATGGAAGTCTGAGTAACATGGGTGCTGTTTGGGGGTAATTTGCTATGCAGCAACAGTATTGTAATAGAAACCTACAAGTTCTTACAGACCTGTAACTTCACGTCATTTCATAATATATAGTTAACTTCTAATTCACAGCTAATTGAATGCAAACTGTCTTTGTACTTTGAGCAATGGAACGTGGTAGAAGTTATGTTGTGCCAGTTCCTAGTAAAGTCTTTAAAAGATTTGGAAGAACTTTCTCTTGGGGGAAATCCAACTACCATGTAAGACACTGGATATCCTGACATCCATGATGTGAAGAAGTCCAATGTCATAGTTAATTTTTGTCAACATGACACAAAACTAGATAATATCTGTGAAGAGGAAATCTCAACCAAAGAATTCTGTCTCCGGGCAGTGGTGGACAAGCCTTTAATCCCTGCACTTGGAAGGCAGAGGCAGGTGGATTTCTGAGTTCAAGGCCAGCCTGGTCTACAGAGTGAGTTCTGGGACAGCCAGGTCTACACAGAGAAAATCTGTCTAGAAAAGCTATAAAAAAAGAATCACAGAAATGCAGAATCCACACAATAAAGAATAACACAGACTTAGGGAGAAATGGTCCCTTGGGTTATATTGGCTGTAATACTGGGGTAACCAATTGACCTTGTTCAGTGGAAATATCTTAAAAGAAATGAAAAAAAAAACACTAGTTATAACATGTAATTTATATACCATTCAAATAAAAATATATATTATTTGTTTAATGTAAAAAAAAAAGAAAGAAAAGAAAAGAATTTTCTCCATCAGACTAATCAAGCTGGTGCCTGTAGAACATTTTATTGATTGTTAATTTATGTGGGAGATAGGAGGAGCAACAATTTGAACCACCCGGTACCCCCAGAGCTCCCAGGGACTAAACCACCAACCAAAGAGTACACATGGAGGGACTCATGGTTCCAGACTCATAGGCAGCAGAAGATGGCCTTGTTGGACATCAAAGGGAGGAGAGGCCTTTGGTCCTGAGAAGGCTAGATGCCCTAGTATGGGGAAATGCCAGGACAAGGAAGTGGGAGTGAGTGGATTGGTGAGCAGGTGGAGGGGGAATAGATTAGGGGATTTTGGGGGGACCAGGAAAGGGGACAACATTTGAAATGTAAATAAAGAATATATCTTATAACAAAAGGTAAAAAAAAAAAAGGACACTGCACAATTCTTGCTGCACCTGTGTAGGTCTATGTCAAAGAACTTTAATAGAAATAATGCTAACATGCCATTCATGTTTCATGAGAAGGTTTGCATATGTTTTCATTTTTAATACCTAATACCTTATTCTAAATTATGAGTACAGACATACTCATTTGTTAAATAAAACAATGTCTCAGCTTTTAATAGTTCCAGGAAGAACAATAATATCAACCAACCAGCCTCCCAGAGCTCCCAGGGACTAAACCACCAATTGAAGAGTACACATGGAGGAACCCATGACTCCAGTTGCATATGTAGCAGAGGATGGCCTTGTTGGACATCAGTGAGAGGAGAGACCCTTGGTCCTGAGAAGGCTCAATGCCCCAGTGTAGGGGAATGACAGAATATGAGGTGGGAGTGGGGGGGAAGCACCCTCAAAGAAGCAGGAGGAGGGGGTGTGGGATAGGGGGTTTCTGGAGAGGAAACTGGGAAAGGAGATACATTTGAAATGTAAATAAATAAAATATCCAATAAACAAACAAACAAATAAAATTTATGTCGGAGAGCCTAGTATGGGTGGTACAATCTCTAGTCAGAGGTGCTGAGGTTGTTTAAGAAAGGCCTCAGTAGCCTCAGTGGGAGAGCATGCAATTAATCCTACTGCAACTTGATGTGCCAGGGTGGTTTGGTACCCATGGGGACCTCCCATTCTCTGAGAAGGGGAGGAGGAATGGGGCAGATGTATGAAAGTGGGACTGGGAGGAGAGGAGGGAAAGGGGACTGTGTTCAGGATGTAAAGTGAATAAATACATTAATGAGAGAAAAACGTAGTTGAAGCCATACATGCTGGCACACAGCACCAGGGAGAGAGACACGGGTAGATCTCTATGAGTTCAAGACCAGCCTGGTCTATGAGCAAGTTCCAGGACAGGCAGAACTATTATACAGACAGAAAGGCTGTCTCAGGGAAAAAATGGGGAAAGAAAGGAAATAAAAGAGACAAAGGCAGAGAGATAGGTAGCTGAGCAAGCCGAGGGAAGCAAAGGCACTGATCACTGTTTATTTATAGTCTCTGCTTCAGTTCCTCTACCCAGAGTCATGCCTTGAGTTCCTGCCTTGGAGGCCTAATAATGCCTCCCCAAGGTGGTTTTGGTCAGTGTTTTATCACAGCAACAGAAAACAAATCAGGGCACCCAAGCTGGCCATAGGAAGGGGTCATGTGAAAGGCTAGGGAGGAACACAGGTGATGGCAATTATCAAGATCCTGGCTATATGGCCCATGTCAGACCATCTTAGTTTTCTGCCAGACAATCAAGAAAAAATTTTTCTAGAGGCAGAAAAGAGCCATCTCATTCTATACTCTATCCAGATTCTTTTATTTTTTTACTGTTAAATATTTTTTATTGGATATTTATTTACATTTCAAATGTTATCCACTTTCCTGGTTCCCCCTTCCTGGAAACCCCCTATCCCACTCCCCCTCCATGGTTCTATGAGGGTGTTCCAGCGCTACCCACACAGTCTGCCTCCCTGCCCTCAATTCCCCTACACTGGGACATCTATCAAGCCTTCATAGGACCAAGGACCTCTCCTCCCATTGATGCCCGACAAGGCACTCCTCTGCTACATATGCAGCTGGAGCCACCTGTACTCTTTGGTTGGTGGTTTAGTCCCCGGGAGCTACTTGGGTTTGGTTGGTTGATATTGTTGTTCTTCCTATGGGGCTGCAAACCCCTTCAGCTCCTTCAGCCCTTTTATGATAAAAAATGGTTATCATTTAAAGATATTCAGCTTTGGGGTACTCTGTTATACAAATGCTTATTAAAGGAAATGAGAACCCTAGATTACTTTGGACCCAGGATTTTCTGTTTTCTGTTTGTGGGCTATATGGCTCAAACTGGATTTTAGAAGTGAATGACAGGTGTAAAACGGGGAAATGTCAATAATTTATCCATCAGTTGCTTAACATTAAAGTCTTCACAACCCATAGCAAGCAGATATGTGATTTTCTGCCTCCTGTAAAACTGAGCATTTGTACCATTATAATTGTCCAAATCAGAATGCTTGTGAGAAACTGACATTTTTAAGTGTTTTGTCCCTTGATTGTTCAGGGAAGGTAAACTTATTGAGATAGAGTTTGTTCAAAGATTCAGTCTCACTACAAAACGATGGATATCACTGGGCAGCAAGGGCTGTCCATCAAGAACCTCTATCTTTCCACGTTTCAAAACAGTAGATATCACTAGAAGCATGAGCTGTCCATCAAGAATGCTCATCATTCAATGGCGCTCAGAATTGCCTATAACAAGGAGAAGTGAATGATCAATAGTGGTCTTTATCTCACAGTATGAACTACATTCTAAAGTCTGTCTTAACCACTTTCTAAACATTCAGAGTGACCTGGAGCTAGACTCAGAGGTTAAGAACACTGGATGCTCTTCAAGAGGACCTGGGTTTCATTACCAGCACTCACATGGCAGATCACAACCATTCTTTCTCCAGTTACAAAGTATCATTCTCCTTTGACTTCTGTGGACACCAGGCATGTGTGTGGTACATACATATATAGGAAAATCAGTCAAACATAAAAAAATCATTAAGTCTTTAAAACACAGTCAAACAACAGACTTTGCCATCATTTCTCAGCACACAACATGCAAAATACTTTGGCCCAGGTCAGCTTTCCAAAGTTTTTCAGGTCCCGCCCTTGCTTTTACTTTAGCAATTGTACTGAATACAGTAAAAAAATTTTCTTTTCTGGAAAAAATCTTTGGTCTAATATTTGGTTGTTAACAGATTCATGATTGGCTATATCTTCACTTCTCTGACAAAGATGCCCAGAGATGATAAGCACTCTATGTAACTCTTCAGGATAAACTTCCAGATGCCTATTCTAACCAAGGCCTACCACAGTTCCTATCACATAATAAAAGGTATAATAAAGATCCCATCTTCATAATGCTGTTCATAGAACCACTAGTTCCTTGCCTATACTAAATATTTATTCATATTATGCCATTTTTATCCTCAAAGAAATAAATGTGTTACTATCATCAGCCTCATTCTTCAGAGCATTGAGAAAATTCAGAACTGCAAAGCAACTTATACAAACACAACCAGTAAGGGGCTTATCCAGGGCAATGCTCAAGTCTTTGCTTTCAATTTCTTTTGCTTTTCAATTTTCCTTCCTCTCTATAACTTGACGTGTTCTGCAATTATTTTGGAATAACCAGCACCTCTGGAAGTTCCACAGAGAGAAACTCAAGCACGGGAATAAGAACAGAGCTCTCAGGACCTACAGGCTATTGCATTGTTACTCCATCAATGCCAGGCTCTATCTACCCCAGTATGGTTGACACAGAGGTGTGCTATCTACATTCCACTTCCATGAAAGTGCTGATGGACTGGTGTATGGATTGTGGTCAATGGGCATCCTCCAGCTGTCATTTCTGCCAGGATTGCCTCAGTTGGAGAGTTGCTTAACCAGAAGTCATGACCTTCGTGTGAGAGTCCACATTGCATAATTGAATTCTGGCCTTATGCTAATTAACACTCTCACAGACCCCATTGCTCCATGCCTGCTTAGCCAAGGGTGTGGTTGTCCTTCTTCAAAGTTCAAATACTCACACTGCTCAGTCATACCTTCTCACTTTTCCTTTCCCAGTTCCTGATTCCCAAGGAAAATATCCCACTACAAACTTCAAGGCGAGTTTCCACATTCTTTTATGGAATTCAGCCTCTGGCATTTCTCCCTACTTCTCTCAAATTCTGTCTTATAGCCCAAACCTTTGTTAGAAATCTTTCTTTTCTTCTCAAAGTTTGTCAGAGGTGTCCAGCCTTTCAACATTGTGATATGACATTGTCATTACAATTTTTTTGGGACAGAGTCATAGCTATCAGGGGAGATATATGGCCTATGGATCACAAGTTGGACATGCCTGGTTTATATGATTGGTGTTCTCATATCTTTGGACTGAAGCTTCTCTCTTGGGTAGTTCCTTGAAATCTTATCTATGGTATTAAGTTTAGGGGCCTGGTTTTTATGCCTACCACAAAGATCATATTCAAGTGATGCTAGATTTAGCTATAAATTTTTAGGAAAGGAGAACTATGAACAAATATTGAAATATGAACAAATATGAAAAAAGACAATCTGAGTCAAAAATAACAAAAAAATTAGGTCTATACTTTCCTTCATTTGAAACTGCTTGTAACCCAGTTGTTTTATGTCAGCCAGTGCGCCACTACTGTAGCAACCTACACAAGGCAGCCAACTTTTAGAAAGAAAAGTTTTGTTTGAACTAATACTTTTAGTTTCCCACTAGGTTAGTTCTTTGCTTTTAGCCCCATGAGTATATAATTGTGGCAAGCTTGGTCTGTATAGCAAGTTCCAGGCTATATTGTAAGACCCATCTCTAAGAAAGAAAAAAAGAAAAAAAGAAAGGAAGGAGGAAGGAAGGAAGGAAGAAAAAGAAAGAAAGAAAGAAAGAAAGAAAGAAAGAAAGAAAGAAAGAAAGAAGGAAGGAAAGAAAAGGAAGGCAGGCAAGAAGAAAGAAAGAAAGAAAGAAAGAAAGAAAGAAAGAAAGAAAGAAAGAAAGAAAGAGAAGGAAGAAAGGAAGAAAAACAGAAAG
>BDUI01004346.1:81886-89386 GCA_002335545.1 Apodemus speciosus
GGGGGAGGAGCAGGAGGAGGAGGAGGAGGAGGAGGAGGAGGAGGAGTGCTGCAGCACTTCCCAGAGCCAAGAAACTCCCTGGAATCTAGTCATTACTATCTTAAATTGTCCAACCTAAGAAGGCTTCTGAGACCCCATATGTGTACGCAAATCTCAGATTTCAGAGATCTGCTTCATACACTTGCACCCGAGATGAAATAAAGGTGCACTGTATGATTCTCCCTTTCATCTATGGCAGAAAGATATGATCCTTTTATTTTATTTATTATTATTTTATGTGCATGGCACATGAATGTGTGTGTTATAGGTGAACGCTTCAGTACAAGGAGGACAGACTTCAATGTCAAGTGTCTCTTTTCTATTACTCTTTACCAGAAAGGTCTTTTATTAAAAGTGGCTAAGTTTGCTGACCAGTGAGTCCCAGGGGATCCTCTTCTCTTCCCTCACAGCATTGGGATTAACGGCATGTGCCACCATACACTCATCAGTTTATGCATCCAAACCCAGGTCCCCCTCATGCACAGCAAGCACTTTACTCTCTCAGGATAACCGTGCCCTGAAGACCGAATTAATTGTTATTGTGCACATGATGGCATGATGGGCACATTGCACTCCCATGCTTAAGCCATTTCCAGAGGCACAATGGGTTGTGATATGTTTTCCAATGAAGCTTAGGCTCTTGAGAAAAAGATTCTTTTTGTTTGTTTGTTTGCTTGCTTGCTTGCTTGCTTGCTTGCTTGCTTCTTATGTTGCTTGGTTTTGGTCTGATTTTAAACTTATATTTTTACATTGAATTTCTATTACTTTTATTTATTTTACATAGTGATAGGTTTCATAAAGATATTTTCATAGAAGTATATCAAGTATTGGGATCATATTTATTTCCTGCCCTCCCATCTTTCTCTCCATTTCCCATGAWTCCTCTTTATTCCCATAGACAACCTACCCTCTACTTCCATTGCATATATAATATATTATGTAGCTGAATAAATTTAGGAACCACAAATAAGAAAAAATGCAATATTTGGCTTTTTGATCTGGTAAAGAGATGGTATTTGAGCTAGATTCAGTGTTTCTGAACATGAGGTCAGTATCAGATTCCCTGGGGTATTTAAAAACTCTAACTCTACCAACTCAGAATTCCAAGAAATGAGATCTAAGAGGTAGCTTTTTAAAAAGTCCTCCATATCATTCTTATATATACTGTAGTGTAGACCATAAGAAATTGCATATACATGGGGATTCAGAGAAGTGAGAAAAGACACAGGAATCAAAGGAGAAAACAGACCAGGCATGAAAGCAGACTGGAAAACAGTATCTAACTCAATTTGACTAGGGATTTTAGAGTTCATAAAGACAATGATAATAAATAAGATTGCAAAGGTAGGCAAGGGCTTCCACAAATACCAAGGTAAGGAACTTTAACTTGATTCTAAAACAATGGAAATCATTGATACATTTAAACAAACAAGACAATAACAGTAGAACTGTACCTTCCCAGAGCTTCTGAAATTGAGTGTTGCATCAGAATTACCAGGGTTGTTTGCTGAAAATCCCACTTCTAGAAAGCACTACCCCAGACCTTCTGAATCAAAATTTCTAGGGATATGGACCAGATTTTAAATTTCTAAAGAATTTTCCCAGGTGATTTCTCAACAACCAGCCTGGTAGTTGTTAATGATTGAATTTGGAACCCACTTCTTTACTGATGGATGCATTTGTGAAACATTGTTTTTGTACATAGGAATTTGATTATTAGACTCACTTGTTCAAAGTACTAGGCATAAGATCCATATTTAGAAGTTTACTTGCATTTAGAAGAAATTTACTTGCAGTAAATTCCCTTGTTGAGCAAAAGAAGAAGAATTTTTGTTCTCCATAGCATTTCCATAAAATACATACCTAGGGTAAATGCAAAACTCTCGACAACTTTTGGTAAAATATTACGTTTTTGTGCCTAGTGGTAGTAATGCCATATGGCTGCACTAAAAGTAACATGGGAAAAATAACTGTGAATGTTCAAGTTTCACCGAGTCTTACAACACAGTGAATGAGCCTCAAGATGATACTGAATGAACGTAAAAAGTGTTAGGAGGATGTGATACTGAGCAAAAGGCTGAACCTGGAAAATGTGGTCATTTTGAGGTTGTAGGAAAGGTGAAGCAATAACACAGGTAGACCTGATAGCCACTTATTGTGACTCATGCTTTAATGAAAATCAGATTATATAATATTCAGGGTGATTTTTGTGAGTTCAAAATTTCATGTTTGTTATTTCACACATATGTATATCTTAAAGATTGAAGGCAAAAGGAGTAGATATGGAGAGGACACAAACAATGTTTAACTGTTTGTCTAATTTGTTTGTAAAAGTATACAAAGGCAATTCTGAGTCAGGAGGTTTGTTGCCACAAGCTTTGTGGTATTTTAAGAGTGTCATTTTCATTTAAAGAAAGCATATCTCGTATAAAAGCATATCTTCATTTCAATAAAAAACATCATTATTGGCAAGTCGGGATCTAACCTAGGTGTTTGCTTAGCACAATGCTCAAAAGCCAACCTGAGCCTTCCAACAGCGAAACTGATTCTTTTTCTCCCAGCGGCTCCTAACCTCTCATCCAAACATTCCCAGCTCCCCTTCAGTTCCCACTCCTTCCTCAAGGCCCATCACTGTGAACAGTCTAGAAACCAGAAATCTGTCTTAAGGACAGAAATATAATCCAATCAAGTATTTTGCAAACCTTAGTTCAAATGAATCTTTCCTAAGGACTTCGTGAACTATAGGAGCCATTTCTGGTCAACTCTAGATTACATTTCACTGTTACATAGCAGAAAAGGTGAATATAGATAAACAATGTTCTGAGACAAATTGAAATTCACCCAGTAGTGGGAGAAGATAGAAAAGGTAAGTAGTCAAAATAAAGCAGATCTGGGTACACAGATTGAGAGAAAGTTAAGTTGAACAGTTTGTTTTCTCTTACTTACTAATCATTTGTTTTTGTAGTAGGAAGGGGGAAAGATAATTAATTCCCATATGGCTTTGTTGGGGCTTTAGGAGCACAGACTTTTCCTTTGTAGGTTCTGTCCTGCCCTGACATTTGTCTCCCTGTCTGAGACAGAGAAAACTTCTGCCCGTGTTACCCAACAGGACCCCAATTCCTGAAGCATTTCTCCCGTGATTTTGGTTTCACCTACCTTAGAAGCAGAGATGCAATGAGCCTGGTGGTGAGTAGCAAGCAAGATCCCACCATGAACCAAAGCTTAAAGGGCCTGGTTTTTATTAGTGCCAACGGTCATGCACTCTTGAGGCCAGGAAGATTCTTGGTCATATCGTCACCATGCGTTTCTGAGGTTTTCAAGAGTCTGAATCAGGGCCAAAATATCCCCTAGTCCTGAAGTTCCCCTTGGCTTTAAGTGTTTCAGGCAAGAAAAACAAATGTAGAAGATTTTCAGTGGCCAGTGGACCCTGTTCGGTTCGTATCTGACTGTTCTGAGGAGTGGTAAGTCACAGGGTCTATATTGCAGCTATTTTTAGTGAAACCAAATTCCTTCCCCAAGTTCTCCTGCTTCCAATTTGTTCTAAGTGTAGGAGACCAGCTGTGGGCAGATCATCTTACTGGACCAAGGCTCTGTCAAGGCGAAGGCACCAAAGCGTGGAAATGGAGCAAAGCTCACAGATTTTGGGGAGATGACTCTGTCTCACTTTCTCACTATCTCCAGAGGAGGAGGTTCCTTTAGAAAGGAAAGTGTTAACATACCCAGTAGTGGGCTTTCCCCTCCATTATGATAGAAACTTGATACATAGATGACATCAGAGAGGAAAAATGGAGAAACTGGCAGCCCTTTCACTTTCTTTTCTAGCTCCCATGAACAACACAGACACACGCAGGCATACAAGCGTTCAGCAGGTTTTGCAGATTAAATCCATACCTTGGTCAGATTTAAGACTGGCATCACGCTTGTGCCAAGCCAGGAATGAAAGGGTGAGGAGAATTTGTGTCTAGTCACTTTGTAGCTGTCATTCATTGTTATAAGGGGTCATATTAGTGGATAGGGAAATTCAGAGAAGTTTTCTTTGGCGTCAGACTTTGGCCATAGGTGTTAATTCAGAAGTAGACAGCTCTCTGGGCTCCTGAGAGTGCTAATTGCCTTCTCAGATTCATCTAGGTAAGTGGTTTACAAAGTGAGGGCTGTGACCCATTAGACAGTAATGCAATCTATTCAGTAGGCTGCCATCAACACTTAAAAAATGAAAAGAACGAAAATGGTTAGAACAGAATCCAATGAAACAGAATCAAGAACAGAAAATAATGCATTGCTTGCAATAAGGGTGACTTCTCTAAACCTCCTGTTTCTTCTATGTGTGTGCACCACATACAATGGCTTTCTTCCTGTTTCTCATAGTACTAATTCACTTAAAGATATTGATCTGGAACATTTGGCAGAAAAGACTATAAATCCCAGATCATCTTCAATTTTATAAATTCTACAATGACTACTATAGCCCTTAGTTCGAGGAGTTAGTTATAAACACTATTCAGCTTTTTTTTTTTTTTTAGTCCCTTTAACTATTTTTCAGAAGAGCTAGAGCTGAAGCACCATATCAAGTTCAAGTACTTATTAAGAGAGAAGAGCTCATGCACCGGTTTATGTCTGACTCCAAAGTATGTGTTCTTAATAACTTGAGAGCACTTCTCTCTTTAACTGATCATTTACAAGGTTAAAGTCATTAGTTACACAAATGTAATGATAGCTTTATATGTAAAAGAGGGCTATAGAGATGCTCACAAGTTAACAGCCATATTCTGCTCTTGCAGAGAACCAAACTTCTAATCCCAGCATCCATGTCAGGTGCCTTGCAAAGTGCCTGCACTTCCAGTTCCACAGATAACCAATTCCTCTGGCATTAGGGGCATGCACGCTTGCACCCCCCCCCCCATGCATACACAGATAAATCTATTTTTAAAAAGAAGGAGACAACCTGTAATAAAAGAAAAAGAAAATGTTTAGAAAACTAATATCAGATTTATAGAAACTTCCAGTAATGTTTCATAAATTAAGTTCATGATTTTGAATTTGAGGCCTACTTGACTGACAACCCCATTCCCCAAATTCAGCCGCAAGATTCTCCAGCACACCTAGAGGACCAGCGAGGGGATAGGATCCCAAGGCTTTGTGTTTTCATGATCATGCCCCTCAAGTTGCTTCCATTCAATTCCACCGAGAAATCTTGTCCCAGGGCACATTTGGTTTTTATCTTTTTATAGTTTGAGCTAAATCAGTTCAACCACTTTTGAGTTGATGAGGGAAAAAAAAATCATACTTATTCCATTTCCAAAATAAGCTCTTTTGGGTACACAGAAAGCTCAGAAAAGGCTGAAACTTTCAAACTTCCCACTTCACATATGGGAACGTCTAGGTCCTCATTACTTTTAAATTTATTTTTTAAATTCCTAGTGATTTGCTCATTTTGCAAACTCCTGGGTGCTGTTGTTTTTGTAATTCCCATGGCACATACACTGTGTGCAAGCCTAATGTATTCCAGAACAGAAGCACTTGCCTCAACTTGTGGATGTGTGCTGGTCCTGGGGGACTCTAATAGAGGGAAAACAGAGAATACAGGAAGCCCTGCTGTGGGGGGCCCTGCTGTGCGGCCTCCTGGAGAGTGCTGCAGGAGTGCTGAACAGGTGAAAAGGCCCAAAAGGCAATTTCCTTTTTTTTTTTCTCTCGTTTCCTGGTTCCTACCACAACCCAAAGCAATAGGGAAAGGCCGCTGGCTTCAGGATAGAATTCTCTCCAAACCTGGGAAGGCTGAAATTTGACCTACTGGCTATTAGCTCCTCTGTAGCAGTTCTGGCCACTTGTCAGAGCTTCTCTGATCTATTTAAAGTGAAAATTAATTGAATCGCAAACAGGAATAACATCTCCAGGCAAAATGGTTTCCATTTTTTACCAGTATTTTCAACCAGGCACTAGGGCCTCGGGAACTGTGAAGAGTCCGGTCGGTCCAAATCTCAGTTGCCTACCTTGGGGCCTACAGTTTCCTGGCTGGGCTTCACTCTGAGGGACAGTCATTCAACCCCACCTGCAGTTACATCCTTCCGAAGCTTTCAAAACAGGAACAGTTGTCTCAGTCCTCGCATTCTCCTGGCTATTCTATTTTTGCCAGGATGGAATAGGATATATTACAAGCCTGCTCTGGCCAGAGCTGGACTGACTTGTTTAAAAGGATCCCATATTCCAATACTCCCCAGCCCAGAGTGTGCTCTTGGCCCTGACTGAGTTACCACCTTCATGGGAACAGTATCACAAGAACAAAGCAAAAGGGTTCTACTTCTCAACCTTCTCATTCTGTCTGAAGCTTCTAGGAACAAAGGACATTTAATAATAGAATCCCTCCTCTGTTATTTATAGCATCAATTGCTGAAAGCTGGTTTAGGCTTATTTTTTTTTTTTAAATCCCAGCCTTTGTCACAGCCTCCCTGGGAATTGGAGCAGAAGGCAGCTACTAGCTGTTCCACTTTGCAGACCAGGAGACTGAGGGATCAATGCAAAGAGACTCCTTCTTGGAGGATGAACAATGAGCAACAGAGAGCTGGTAAGAAGATCCCATTAGCGTTGTGCTAGGAGGATGGGGCTGTGGTTTCTTTTCTCACTTGTGCATTCCCGCTTGCCTCATAGAAATCTGATGATCCGTTTGGGCTTCTCAGCTGTAACTGAGAAAGTTAACTTGTCCAGTGTTTTAAACAAACAAATGCCAAGGAAACAGAATAGAAATGGAGAAATCCTTAATTATAAATCACTTGGTAAATGCATCAGATACCTCCAATGTGTGGACCCTGTTTGGATCATGAATCAACCGCACCAAATGCAAGAACATATATGTGAAATAAAAGGGATAATTTTACTGTTACTGTTTATTTAATAGTGAAGGACCTACCTATTAATTTTTAAATGTGATAAAACTACTGTGTTAAAATTATTTCACCATTTAAAGACACATACCCAGTGGTTATATGTGAAATATGATTGGTGAGATGGAAGGGAATCAGTAAATGTACACATGAAATGGAAGTGCCTCTTGAGTCAATGATTGCTTTTTCCAAAAAATAAACACAAATACTTTGTACTTTGCTTTTTAATTTTGCATGCACTTGAAACTTTCCTTAATAGATTTATATCTTTGTTTATTAAAAAAAATACATTTTTTATTTTATGTATGCTGGTGTTTTACCTGATTGTATCTTTCCACTATATGCATGCCTGGTGCCTGCAAAGGCTAGAAGAGGGTGTCAGATCCTCAGAAAATAAAGTCACAGATAGTTGTGAACTGTCATCTGGGTTTGGGGAATTACACTTAGGTCCTGTTGGAGAGCAACAATTGCTCTTAACCATTTTGGCATCTTTCTCACCCCAAGATTCATTTCTATTTTTAAGTATGTGTATGCATGTGAGAGCATAGTTTGTACATTGTGATTGCCTTCAGAGGCTAAAAGAGAG
>BDUI01004347.1:11316-33039 GCA_002335545.1 Apodemus speciosus
CTCCTCCCTGTTCTCCCTCCTCCTCACCCTCACCCTCCTACTACCGCTCCCCTCCTCCTCCCCTTCTCCCTCCTCTGCTCTCCTCCTTCCCCTCTTCCTCCTCCTCTTCCTCCTCCCCATCCTCCTCTTCCTCCCCCTCTTCCTCCTCCCCATCCTCCTCTTCCTCCTTTTCTTCCTCCTCCCCTCCCCTCCCCCTTTCTTTCTCCCTTCCTTCCTTCCTTCCTTCCTTCCTTCCTTCCTTCCTTTTAAGCCAGTATCTAGTCAAATAGCCCAGACCAGCTTAGACTCACCATGTGGTTCTCACTCTTAAACTTTCCCCGTCCTCCCGAGGGCTGGTATTACAGGTTTGTACCAACACACCCAACAGCTAGCTGTTTTAAAGTCACAGTGCAAATGACTCAACAAAAGACAGGAAGATGATTCTGCAGTTAGTAAACCCTATGCAAAGGCGCCCAGGCTCCCGCCATGATAGAGCCCGTTTTCTTCAGGAAGTCGATTATCTGTATCTTCTAGGTTGAGAGACTAAAGTGACCCTGGACACAGACACTTCCTCTTTCCAAGAAAGAGACTTAGAAAATGAGGCCAGCAGCTTCAAAGGCTGGACCACCATCAGTGTCTCCACCACGGGATCTTTTCTAAACAGAACCAATCATACAGATGCCCCTTCTTTTCCAGAAGAAGTGGAAATGCATCTGACCTCTGCTCCCTCTTCCCCAACCACCTGCAGCCTTACAGGTGTGGCTAATACAGCGGCCCTCAGGACCAGGATGAAGCATACTCTTCTGTCCTACCTTCCCTTATTCCTGTTGAGTGACAGGTCAGCCATCAGACGATCTTATGGGTTGACCTTCTGAGGTCCGAGTGCCTCCATAGGATAGGGCACGAAGCTGGTGCCATTCTCCTTTCTTCCTGCATCATGAGCAGCTGCTGGCCCTCTGTTCTCTTAACCCAAGAGCATAAAGCTTCAGAGACTATAGGCTGTGGGGGGAATGATGTAAATCAGGCAGGTAATAAACGAGAAGGGCTTTTCAGAAAGCAAAAAAATCATTGAAAATGGTAAGTAAAATACCCATTAGCATTCATCTAAGTGGTCTCAATTGCCTGCCTTAGAGCTAGCTGTAGGAGGTTATTTGTTTTTTGAAGGATGCTGGAGTATGAGCGAGCTCAGGGCTGCTTACTGTAAATAGCAGCTTAGGGAATGATATAGTAAGATAATCCCCCTCTCTCCAGAGGGAAATTGCCCACCCCAAGTCCGCTCTCAGAGACAGCAACCAACCGCATTAAAAATCTCTGTCTCAGTGGCGTGTGGGTCCATCCTGGGCTCTCAAAGAAAGAAGTGTGCCCCACTCCCACCCCCTGCCACTCCCAAGTGTATAGCAGGCTCCGTGGGCCCTCAAAACAGGTGCATGTGTGGATGTACGAGCTGTGTAATTTTTGCTATAATCTTCTCTCCCTCCTACTTGAAGCATACATTAGGCCATCAGTTTCCTAGACTCCAGACATGTTTGGCGCAGAGTAGAAGGCTTAGGTGCTGGAGGCCCTTTGATGTGCCCTGTCATTTGTAGGGAGTAAATCCCTCAAGAGGATTTGCTAGAGACACCTGAGTGTGGGACCTGGGGGAAGTGAAAGATATGAAAGAGTCACAGTTTCTGGAGGGCCAGTCTGTTGACAGACAGGCGGTTCCACTGACCTGCTTGCAGAGACCTAGCAACTGCTTACGTCGTGACCTGCCAAAGCCACATGCCACAGTACAGTTGCCACAGGTGTGTGCTGCATATAAAAGAACCTGAGTAGCTTGTGCTCTGTGTGTGTGTTTGTGTATCTGTATGTCTGTCTATCTCTGTCTGTCTGTCTCTCACTCTCTGTTCCCAGCATCCCTTCTACCTGTTCTCTGTTCCCTCTCTCTGCCCTCATAACTCTGATTCTGTCTGTGTATCTGTTTGTCTGTCTGTCTACATATCCACTTTGTCTCCTCAGGCCCTCACTTCTCTCCCTCCCCTCCCCAGTAAGCCCCTCTCCCACCAGGCCTGTTGCCTAGCGCCATTTCTCAGGGGCACACCTGGACATGGACCCCGCCAAGGGTACCTCCTCACGGCGTGGTATTTCATAGCACAGTCAACATCTCAGACTGGATGTCTGATATCTGAAGGGATCGAGGGGATTTCTCAAAGGCGGGTTCTGTGCAGGCACCACGGTTCATCGTTTGGTCAAGCCTTGCTGCAGTCAAGGGAATTCATTTCCTTCATTAAAGTGGCTGCTTCTACAGAGATGCTAGGGACCGAAGGCGATGCCCATGGTATGGGCCCCTGTGGGACCCACTATGTGGGAAGCCCAGCACATGATCACAGTCGCCTGTGCACGAGGAGTGTGAGCGTAACCTGCTTCCAAATGACAGGCTTGAGGGCGTGGCTCCACGGCTAGAGAGCGCACCTAGCATGCACCACACATAAACAGGGCATTATGGCGCATGCCTGTGAGCCCAGCACTTGGAAGGTGGAGGCTGGGATATCGGAGATCCATCATCCTCAGCCTCACAGTGACTTCAAGGCTCTGGACTGGCTGCATTTGTGTGAAGTGTACACCGCCGTTCCCGTTACCAGCTCCGGCACCTTTCTTCTCCCTCCTTATTGGGAGGCCGTGTCTAGTCCCCTCCCATTGGAACCAGGTGAGCTTTCTGATTGGCTAATATTCCTCAACAGAAGTGACACTGTATGACTTCTGTCTCTGAGCCAGAAAGGAACATAAAGCCCACATCTAGGCAGTCTGATGACTGCCATGTGGAGAGGGAATCCAGCCAGACTCTATGGACAGACTCCAGTGAGGAACCCTGAGCTTCAAAAAGGGAAAGGTGACATCCATTAGCTTCCTCCTCATTAGCTCAGCCCCTTATCTGAGCGTGCAGGGGCTTGGGAGGGTAGGAGGAGATTCCCCAACCAAAACGACCCAGACACATCTCTATAGAGTGTCTGATCCACTGAAACCATGAGACAATGAAATGATCGCTTTAGTTTTATTTTACTAGATTGTGGGAAGGGGTATTGTGGCACAGCAATAGACACCTGAAGCTCTGGGAACTCGGGGTTACATCCTTGCCAGAGTCATATTAATACTAATGGTTGGCCTGTCTGTTTGAATGCCTCCCCGCCTCTATCTTATCCTAAGTTCTTCTACCACTCCTGCAGGAAAAGATGCTTTTGGACCTGTCTTCTTACACCAAAGGGCCCAAGTGCTTTGCCCACTGGACCCGAGCCCCATAGCTAGAATAGAACGTTTATTCTCTCCATTCCAGACTTGGCATAGCAAGTGGTTCCCTATGCACACCGACAAGGTATTAAGTTGGTCCCTCTCAGCATCTGCCCTGAGCTGACTTGTGTCAAGTTATCAAGCTGTCAAACTCTTCTCTCCTCTATAATTAACTGTAGAAAAGGGCTTGGGGGACCTGTTT
Organism: Apodemus speciosus; assembly: GCA_002335545.1. NCBI lineage: Eukaryota > Metazoa > Chordata > Mammalia > Rodentia > Muridae > Apodemus > Apodemus speciosus. The sequence goes on from BDUI01004347.1 coordinate 14,762, forward strand.
TCCAGGCCCTGATATGCAGAGTATTTTAGAACTGGTTGATGGTTGATCCTTCCCCTCCCCCCCCCTTATAGATTAGCTTACCTGGAACCCCAGGGGAGGTTCTCATCTGAGGCTGTGTGTTACTTCTGTGTCGATATGACATAGTACCTGATAGAACCAAGTGAGAAGAGGAAAGAGCTCCTTGGGTTTATGGCTTTGGGTTTGAGTCCATCATGATAATGATAATGATAATGATAATGAAGGTTTGGCAGGGTTCTTGGTGTATTATTGCTGCAAGAACATCTTGAATCAAGACAGACGGGGAGCCAAGGGTGAGAGCAGATCCAGGGCTGGACTATTTCCTTTAAGGGCCCTATTCCTGGTAACCTACCTAAGCCCTGCCTTTTAAAAGTTCTAGAGTCTCCCAACAAAGGGCCATCTGCCTCCATCAGACTTGCCTCCATCTGCCCCCATCAGACTTGTTCAGCTAGTACTTATACACACAGAACTGTCTTCTGGTACCCAAGATGATCCTTAACTCTTGGTTAAGAGTCTCAGTAGCTGATCAGCTCTAGATTTTGCTCTCTCGCCTTTTGCTTTCCCAGGACTGAGATTACAAAAGCACACTGGTGAGCCCAGTTTTTTGTTTTTATTTGCCTGGTGGTTGGTTGGTTGCTTGCTTGCTTGCTTACTTGCTTGCTTGCTTGGTTAGTTGGTTGGTTGGTTGGTTGGTTGGTTGGTTGGTTGGTTGGTCTTACTCATGTGGCTTCTGGGTGGGTTGAACTCAAGTCCCCTGCTTGCACATAAAGTACTTTACAAACTGAGCTACCACTCCAGCCTTTGGTTAGAAATTATGGACCCACTGGACTCTGTGGAACATTCAGACATGTCATTAAAATATTATTTCAGGTGGCAAAAGCCACAGAGCTTTGTCAACCTTGAAACATGCCAGTCACAGGGATGTACGGATCTCAGCCATTCTTGTCTCTCTGCAAGACTGCCTCCCTCCCCCGGGATTCAGAAGGCTGCAGGATGGAGCTGCTCCCCCAAACCTCCGACCCTAAAGAGTCTTCATGTTAGTTCCTCATAGGAAGGCACCTTCTTGTGACACTCTCCTTTTATGAAAATCTCAAAGCGAGGCTGGAATCTTTACATCCGCGTTCATTTATCAAATCATGATGGAGTGTCTGGCAAACCCTGAGGATATTGAAGCTCATACGACTGACGGGCATGCACACTCACTCTCGTGACATTGATCAGGCTCCAGAAAGACAGAAGGTGATTTGATAAGCAAGTCCACTAGAGAGAAGTGGTGTGAGTTAGTAAGTCCAATGAAGGAGGGTATTACTTAAATCCGGGTCAATTGCTTGCAAGTAAGGCCTTCTTTAAAGTGGTATGAGTTAAAGAGAAGCTGTTCTGTGCTACAAATCCAGTGTACTTTGGCTCCTTCCTGCAATGCCCTTGGCAGCTAGACTTCCACTCTCATGTGCTCAAGAAGCAGGAGGGGGTGTCCTGTGCCCCAACAGGCAGGATCCACTACAGGGGTGTCTCTGTCGACATGATCCAAGGTAAAAACAGCAACCAAAGATCAGGGTTGACGAGGCAAGGCAGGGAGGGGAGAGCTTCCTAACCTTTAAAATGTCACCAGCAGGGTGGTGTCACCGCCATGCTTGTGTAGAAAATCTTACTGGCAAATGTCTAGATTGCAAAAGGAATAAGACAAGGGTAGCCACTTAGGGACGTCAAACGAGCCAGCATAAAAACTGGCTGTGGCTGGGCCGTAGTGGCGCACGCCTGCAATCCCAGCACTTGGGAGGCATAAGCAGGTGGATTTCTGAGTTCGAGGCCAGCCTGGTCTACAGAGTGAGTTCCAGGACAGCCAGGGCTACACAGAGAAACCCTGTCTCAGGAAAAAAAAAAAGACCGGCTGTGTATATGATCTTCTGGCCTCTATATTCTTCAGAGTCTAGTCGCCATAGATCAGGGATCTCAGGTACTCATTCCCTAATCACCATGCAACCAGGGGGCCCTGTCACCTCATCCCAAGCCTTCTGAAGGGACACCCAGACTCCCTAAGGTGGTAAATGCTTTGAATCTTTGTTCAGAAGAAAAGCTAACAACACATTCAAAAGAAACAGTAAAAAGCAGTGTGGGAAGACACGCTCCCCACTGAGAGGTTGTTTGAATAACTTTGAATCGGTCAGGTCTGGCAGGACCTCACACCCTTCCCAAAGACTAAGTGACAGGTCATACATGCAAAGCTATCCGTGCCTTTCCCGGGGAGCCGGATAACTCCCCCCTTTTGTTCCCAGGATCATATTAATTCTTCATAAGTGGTCCTTACTATTCCACGCTTGTTCTGTCTCAAGTGCGGCATTTTCTCAGCAGCGGTGTATAAATTAGGCCAGCTAAATGGCAGAGACGACAACTCATCCATCATGTCCTTAATTTTCTACCCTGGGAGGATGCGCTGGTGCTTAAGTAAGGATAAAGACAAGTCACCCTGGCCCTTTGTTGGGTTGCCGGGGCGTGTATTCCAACTCTCCACACGGGGAGGCAGCAATCAGGGATCAGGGTGCTCACTATATAGACGGAGGAGGTTTCATCTTTTATTAGTAAAAGGGATGTTTCTGTGACAGACAGGGAAAGCCTCTCTCTCTCTCTCTCTCTCTCTCTCTCTCTCTCTCTCTCTGTGTGTGTGTGTGTGTGTGTGTGTGTCTGTGTCTGTGTCTCTCTGTCTCTGTCTCTCTCTCATTCCTACATTTTCACAGCTGCTCTACTCAGCAAAGATGCTGAGTGCTCAGTCTCCTACTTTGTTCCTCCATCACCCCCAGAGTGTAGCTACGCCCACTTCCACCCACAACGGCTCACCCCCACCAAGAGCTCCTGCCATTGGGCTCAACCGTGGTGAAGCAGAAAACCTGCCTCCTTTTCTAAAGGGACATTGAATCTGCACCTGTCATTTCCTGCGAGCAGAACATGCCCGTGGCCACACCTCACTGCAAGAGAGGCTGGGAGATGTTAGCTTTGATCTTTGATTGGTGCAGCCCAAGCCATCAAGAGGGGCAGTCCAAAGGAGGAGCCGCTAAGGGTGTCTTCGGAAAGCRGGGCTCTAATAATAGTGTTTCTGAACGTTGACGGTGGGCCCTGTGAGGCAGAGGCTCTCCAGGAATGGAAGGAGAGACTGGAATCTAAGGAGTCCACTGAGTAAAATGTCAATCCAGTAAAATGTCAGTGGGGTGGGGGTTGGGGGCCTAGAGGAGATGGCTCATCAGTTAAAGTGCTTGCTGTACAAATGTGAGGGCCCCCAAGAAACCCATGTATATGCTGGGTGGATAGGTGTGGCAGGCTACCTCTAATTCCAACCTCAGAAGGGAGAAAGAGGGGGAAGAAGTCCCCAGAGCAAGACTAGTCATATCGGTGAACTCTGGATTTGATTGAGAGACCTTGCCTCAGGGAATAAGGTAGAAATTCGATGAAGGGTGATCCCTGATCTCACCTATAGGCTTGGATGTGCACATGCAACCACACCTATGCAGAAACTAACAAACCGTACACACATATATAAATGCACACCACAGGCACACAACAGGAGAAAACTCAGGAAAAAGGAAAAGGAGCTACACATCAGGAAAACGAGGGCTCCTCTGCAAAGAGCAGATGAATTCTTCCAGAAGTTTTGAACACTGGGCACAGCAGTTCTAGCCAGCATTAAAGGGGCTTGGTGTGATGGGACCTTCGTGACACTTAGGGCCAAGAGCTTGTCTGTGCTCCCAGTAATACAGACAGGAGCAGCTGTGCAATCCCCAGACCTCTTCTCTTTGCAGAGCAAAGTCCCTGCTTTCCTGGTGTGTGCTGTGTCCTTACTGGGCCAGGCAGGAGGTGATAGAACAAGATCCCTGTTTGTCTATGATCTTAAGAATGGCCACTATTAATTCCGCTCCACCCCCCCATGGTCCCTGTCCTTTTGGTTACTTAACTCATTGCTATGACAAAGCTCCCAGCAGTGAGGGTTGATTCTGGCTCCCAGTGGGCACCGTCCATCCCAGTAGGGAAGCCATGGTGCCACGAAGGTGGGGCAAGCTCTCACTGTGATGGCAGGGGGCGTGGCTAAGGTGGTCACGTGGCATCTGCAGTCAGGAAGCAGAGACTTTTTGTCTCTGCCTTTGTCTGGTCCTGCGATGCTGCGACCTACAGGCAAGGTGAGCTAAATCCACAGACCCAAAGAATGGCCTCTGGGTACACGTAGGTTCTGCCAAATTGACAGTCAGTATTAACCATCACACATTCTATCAAATGGGCGTGTTATTACTATGGTGGGAGACTCCCAGCGTGGAGCAGAGAGGTGGGCACAAAGTCCCACCCCTAGCTGAGACAACTGACAGTTACCAGGAGAATAAGGTTGGTTTTCTTTAAGGATACAGCCCCTGGTAGGTTGACCATACTCCAGTGAGGACCACATAGGCGAGAGTATGTGGGTAGTGTGTATTGGATTCCGTGATTTTTTTTWAATGACACAAAGTTAGGTGGGTAGGGAAGGGGGGTAGGGAGTGACCATGGAATGGATTGAGAAATGTGATCAAAATACATTGTATAAAATTCTCCAAGAGCTCATAAAATGAGAGAAATAAGATAAAATATTTATAGACYAAAAAAGAGAAAAAGAAAAAAGAAAAGAGTGGACCGCTGAGCCCTGGATATTAGCAGGAGAGGCTCGGTGGTTGTTCCATTTCCTGATCCTGTCCCCTGAGCGGCTGGAAAACCAGGCATTCCTTTTTCAGTGCTGGAGGCTGGAAGGTCAAAGGTCGGGAATCACACCCTGTTAACCCATTGGCTAAACCAAGCACATTGTCGGGTGTGTGCCACACACCCATAATCTCAACACTGAAGAGGCAGAGGCAAGAGGATCTTGCTTTTTGCACCAGCCTGGGCTACCTATGGAGACCCTGCCTCAAAACACCAGTATTGAAAGCACGCAGTCCTCTTAGGGGTGTTTTCCTGCCTGTCCAACAGCATCCACCCTGACTGATGACTGCCAAGGGCTTATTCTCCATAAAGACTCCAGTCTAGTTATCAAGGGCCTAAGTCTCATCATTCCTGGGCCTCGGGAATCCCTATGTCTCGTAAGAAAATGGTATAGGACTGGAGGGGTGGCTCAGTGGTTAAGAACACTCACTAATCCTGCGGAGGTCTCCAGTTCGATTCCCAGCACCCACATGGAGACTCATGCTATCTACAGCTGTAGCTCTGGGAGACCTGATGCCATCTTCTATGGGTACTGCATGCATGTGGCTCACATGCATACATACATACATACATACATACATACATACATACATACATACATACATGCAGGAAAACACTCATACATAAAATAAATACATTTTTAAAAAAATCAAACATTTAAGCATAGTTGGGTGGTTGAGATAGGACCCACAATGTGAAGTCGGTCATGCGGATTTCTTGCAGCTTCAGTTTCTTTGCTTCTAAGAGAGAGATGTTGTTTCCTACTCCCTGGGGTCGCGGTCAAGAGCAAATGATTGGCGTGTTCAAATGCTTGGCCGGTAGTCAAAGTGCAATTAGGAGAGCCAAGGTTTTGGTTCCGCCATCCTCCCACCCGGTGTTCCTGTCCTTATGTAGTCCGACGCTCGTCATTGTGAGCAGAGCTGGTGGCTTGCTTTTAATCAATATTACTGCGTGCGTCGCCACTGTGATTAGGCAACAAAGACTGTGCTTATGTGTTGCTAGAAACCCATTGTCTTTCTGGCTTGCAGGTTGGCACAGCCAGCCTGGCAAAGAGTAGAGAGTCTGTAGCCAACAGCACAGRAGAAGCTAAAACAGCCAGTCCAACAGCCGTGAGGGATGGAACCCGGTCAACAACAGTGACATCCTGGAGACAGAGTCCTTCCCATTTGACTTTCCTAGAAGGTCCCAGCCCCTTTTAGGCACCGTGCTCTCAGCCTTGGAGAGACCTGGAAAAGGGAGACAAGTACTTTGTATTTAGCAATCCAAACTCCCCAGGCATGCGTAGGCACACCAGGATTGCTGGCACAAACTTTTGGTTGTGGAAAACTCCAAATAAAAGCAGGCGGATGTTGAGGCCAAAAAAATCCCCTCATGTCTTGAGGGCAGGAGTGATGGCTCTGCAATTAAAGAGCACTTGCTGCTCTTCCAGAGGATTTGGGTTGCATTCCCAGATTTCTCTGGGTGGCTCATAACCATCCCCCACTCCAGTTCTAGGGGATTTGTCGCCCTCTTCCGGCCAATACAGGCATTGCGTGCACATAGCAAAACATGCCAAAACATACATAAACATGTACAGGCAAGTACTCATACACCTGCCAAAATTAAAATAAAATAAATAAAATGCCCTCGAATCTTGATGGAATGTTGCAGCTTGTAAAGTGTTGCCTAGAGCTGTCTCCTTGCCAAATCATCTCAGTAAACCCCTGAGGCAGGAGCGGAGTGGTGGAGAAAGTAAGAAGCAAGGACCCTGAAGGGGGCTTACCCACAACCAAGCAGAAGGTTAGAGGCAGCTGGTGTTGTCCTCCATTCTCCCAAGACCCAAGACACCATGGTCTGTTTGGGAGATTCCTTTTTGTAAAATCTAAAACATGCGTTTTCTGACACGGTTTGGACCTTACGAAACCAGCACAAGAATCCGCAATGGGAATATAATCTGAATGATTGAAATTTTTCAAAGCTTCTCTGAACTTCTGGGCTCTTGGGATTTTAGATTAAAGGAGGATCCTGTGGAAGACAGAATGAGGGTCAAGTACAGAGAAAGATAACTGATGTCTTACACATATATGACTGGCAACTTATTTGGCTTCGCATGTACTCCCCTAAGGATCTTCGTGTCCCTTTAAGCCTGAACATGTTGTCCGTTTTGTTTAAATAGACCAGTTGTTCCTATTATTCCCTGAAATGTGCCGTGTTTTTAGCCCCGTATGGCTGCCAGATGCACCGCTGGAGATGACCCAGGCTAGAGTGTTGTGTTTGTTCTTCTCAGCCAAGCAGGTCCCAAACTAAGATGCCGTTTCCGTGATCCCCTGGGGATGAGTCGCAGAGCCAGGTTGATTTTACTTAAGGTTGGTTTCTGTGGTGGACTCTCCTATCCAGGAAAAGGAGGGGAATAGCCATGCATCCAGTTCCTCATCCCTCCTGCTCAGAAGCCAGCCCGCCGGTGTGCAGACCCCACCATATCTGCCTCCTGAGGAACTCTGGCAGTTTTCAGGCTTCTCTGTGTAGCTTCTCTTATCTGTGGATGGAGAATAGGAGATATAGATATATAGATAGATATAGATATAGATGAAATAGATATAGAGATGGAGATGGAGATAGAGATCAGACTGCTGCAAAAGATGCATAGTGCTTTGAAGAGCTCCAGAAACACCAAAGTCTGTCACTGAGGGTTAGCGTTAGGGTTACGGCTAGAGTTTAGGCTGGAGTTGGAGGTTGAGTTGGGATTGGAGGTTGAAGTTGAGATTGGGGTTGAGTTTTGGTTAGGGTTAGGATTTGGGTTAAGGTTTAAGGATTGGTGTTAGAGTTGAGGCTAAGGTTAGGGGCTTGGGTTATAGTTGGGGTTAGGGTTAAGATTAAGGTTGAGGTGAAAATGGGATAAGGTTAGAAGTCGGGTTAAGTATTAATTTTAGGATTATTGTTAAGGACTAGGGTTCGGATTACAATTAGGAATTTGGATTTAGATTATGGTTCTGGGTTAGGATTAAGGCTGGGATGAAATTGGGGTAGGGTTAGAGGCTGGAGCAAGGGTAGGTATTAATTTAGGGATTGTTGTTAGAGATTAGGGTTTAGATTACGGTTAAAGATCAGGGTTAGGGTTCAGGGTTCAGTATTAAGGTTAGGGGTTAATGTTTAGGTTTTGCATTCAGGCTAAGGTTCAAGTTAGTATGGTTCTTTTGGTAGCCTCTGGGGTGAGTGTATATATTAGAATTTTATATTAGGATTGGTAGTGTTTGCTTGCTTGTTTTTAACTTACCTCTATTAATTTCATGTTTGTGAGTGTTTTTCTAGCACACTCTACTCATGTGCCTCGTGCCTTTGCAGGCTGGAGGAAGAGGGCATTGCAACCAGAGTCACAGAGAGTTGCAAGCTGCAATGTGGGTGCTGGGAATCAAACCCAGGTCCTGGGGATGACGAGGAGTCAGTGTTCTTCAGCATCCTGTCATCTCTCCAGTCTTGCGTTTGCTTGGTATTTAAAGATTTAGTTTTACCTATCTCCGTGCCTGTATGTTCAAATACATATGTGATAGCTGTGTGCCAGTACCCATGGATGCCAGAAGAAGATCTGCCTGGGACTGAGTTACAGGCAGCCAGGTGTGAGCCGCATACGTGAGTGCTGGGAACGGAACCAAGGAAATGCATTAGAACAGGAAGTGGAGCTTCCTTGAAACTGGAAGCTGTTGGTGTTGCTTCTAGGACCACCTCCTAGAAACGCGGGGTGTGGGGGGGCATCTAGGCTGCTGCATCCTTCTCGCAATCCGGTAGAGCTCACTGAGTACTTAGGAGACACAAAGATCAGCTCTGTTTATCTCCTCACCCACCCTCACAGCCAGTTCTTCCAGCGGCAAGCTGGGAGCACCCGTATCTCTGGGAACCTGAGGCATTTGGCCCTGAAAACGTACATGGTTGCCCTGGGAGCTGCAACCAAGGGTGCTTCTGTGCAGTCCTGTATCTTCCTCATTGGCCTGATGAATGTTTATTGAGACACTTCTCTGCGCCTTGCAGTCCCTTCCAAGYGGCGTGTGCTGTGTGTACCAAGCCTTCTCTAACACATCTCAGGGTCTAAGACATGAGAGGAAGCAGGGGAACATACGCCGTCCATGATGCTAATGAGGGACATTGAAGCAGGGAYGGGAGGAGCATCTGGATTCCATTTTGGAGGTTGGTCAAGTTCTTTTGGAATCAGTGACGTGCGATAGGCTCTGTGGGTAGAACATTCCGAACAGAGGAGCTGGTTTTGGACACAGCCTAAAGTTGTCACCATGGCCCTGGGATGCTGGGCAACAGGTTGGCAAGGGACAATGGTGAATCTCATCAGAGAGGAAAGAGGGGGCCCAGGAGTGACTTGATTGACAGGGCGAGTTTCTCATGGGTACATGGACCCAATTCTTCATCGTTCATCTGCTAAAACAGATGGAAGTGTGTTCTTTATACTGTCTCTTGCACAGCCAGATGTTTAAAAAAAAAAAAAAAAAACTAAGCAGCTAGTCCACGGCCCAGCAGAGAAGGCTTTCCCCCACTGACCACAGTGCAGCGCTCTGCAGACCACACTTCGAAAGCATCAGACGGAGATTTGCTATGCTGGAAGTGAAGAGAGAGCAAGTTAGAGGAAGAAAGAACGAGTGATCTATCTTCATTTATACCGGAGACCGTTTTTTTAGCCAGACGACAGGAAGGCAGCTCCCTCTAGGTGCCCTGCATGGAGGGAGCTATAAACCCAACCAACAGTCTGGTAAATAAAGAGGATTGGCGAACATCTGCAGAGGAGGAAGGATAAAGTCCGAGGGTCTCATTGTCTCCGTAGAAACTTCGAGTTGGGCTCAGATTAATTTTTCATTGTCTCCAGTTAAATGGGCGGAGGGGCGTTGCTTACACAGCTGCCTCGACAGAGCCTTGATTGTATTACCGCTGTTGCCAAAATCATAAAAGGAGGGGGCGGAGTGGAGGAGAGACATTTAATAAAATCAAAAACCAACTTCAGATGTGATGGAGTCACCAGCCCGAGGAGTCCTGGGGTGAGCGTTTTTTTCCTGCTCCGCTGTCTCTTTGATCGGCTTTGATGTCCTTTTCTGATCATCTTGCCCACATGAGAAGTGGGAAGAGAGGTGGAGGTTCTACTGTGGCTACATTTAAAGGGGGAAATACGGAAGGGTATGGATTACCCAGCATCTGCGACTGGGGTTAGTTAGTTTCTTGTTGTAAAGTCCTCCACCACCAACACCCCTCCYGCAAAAAGCAAGGGAAGAGAGAAAAGGAAATTAGACAGAGGAGTGAAGAATTAATATTCCAAACCCAGGTACACATACCACAGACTCCTAGTAATGGTGAACAATGAGCCGGCCACTTTCTGACGTGGCCCTGGCTCACGGTCATGCAGGACGTGTGTTCTGGTGTCAGTTTTCCTTTCCGAATCGCTAACAACACCAGAGCATGTTTGAGGACCTTCACAAATCTTGTTGTGACAGGCTCGAGCTAAACCCTGTTGCCAGCATTAGGTTAATTTTTCTCATCTTTGTATCTGTCTTTTATTTGTGTTTGCCGCCCTAATTGAAGTGCTGGCTGATTTCACAAAAACCAGATCCCAGCACCTTAACGGGACGACGGGCTTCCCTTGATCTGGTATGGAACACCCAGGAGGCAGAGCTGGGCTGAGGTTGACTCGGTGGCCCTGAAAAGCCATCAAGGACCCAGATTCCTGTCTTCTTTCTGCTCAGCCCTTTTTAGTATGTGATTTCTCTTATACAGGAGGCAGGGGACTGTACCTGAGTTCCAAGAGAGAAGAGGTGTGACAAGACACCARGTGCCTGGTATGGCTGTCTCTTCCAATCAGAAAAGCAAAACTTTCCTTGGACCTGTAGCCAGGATCCCCGGAGCTTGCTGGCCAGTGAGTCTGGCCTATGGTTGCCCTCCGGCCTTAAGAGCTACACATGTACACACGCATGTGTGATGGTTAGAGCTTCTGGGGCTAACTTTTAGCCTAAACCAGACAATCCTGGGGAGAGAGGTCTGTTCTAGGCCGAGTGAAATGGAAACTTAAAGAATTTGATTGGCCTTGCCAGGGCCTCCAGTGCCCGACCTCAGAGTCCGCCCGCCTTGCAGCCTACTGATTTTGGTCAGAAGACAGAGCTCATCCTCCGTGAATCCAGTCAGGCTGCTTTTCTGGCCTGTTCAGCAAAAAAAAGTACTATAACGGACACCCTCTCCCCTTGCCCTCTGTCAAGCCTATATAAATGAGAGTACCTTGTTAATGGAATTTTTTATTATGGTAAAATATATGTAATATAAAACTTAACATTTTTAACCCCACTTAAGAGTGCGTGGAGGAAAATCGTATCGCTGCAGAAGCATCCATCTCTAGCCTTCTCCCTTCCCAAAGTGACACTCAACACTCATTAAACNGCAAAAAGCAAGGGAAGAGAGAAAAGGAAATTAGACAGAGGAGTGAAGAATTAATATTCCAAACCCAGGTACACATACCACAGACTCCTAGTAATGGTGAACAATGAGCCGGCCACTTTCTGACGTGGCCCTGGCTCACGGTCATGCAGGACGTGTGTTCTGGTGTCAGTTTTCCTTTCCGAATCGCTAACAACACCAGAGCATGTTTGAGGACCTTCACAAATCTTGTTGTGACAGGCTCGAGCTAAACCCTGTTGCCAGCATTAGGTTAATTTTTCTCATCTTTGTATCTGTCTTTTATTTGTGTTTGCCGCCCTAATTGAAGTGCTGGCTGATTTCACAAAAACCAGATCCCAGCACCTTAACGGGACGACGGGCTTCCCTTGATCTGGTATGGAACACCCAGGAGGCAGAGCTGGGCTGAGGTTGACTCGGTGGCCCTGAAAAGCCATCAAGGACCCAGATTCCTGTCTTCTTTCTGCTCAGCCCTTTTTAGTATGTGATTTCTCTTATACAGGAGGCAGGGGACTGTACCTGAGTTCCAAGAGAGAAGAGGTGTGACAAGACACCARGTGCCTGGTATGGCTGTCTCTTCCAATCAGAAAAGCAAAACTTTCCTTGGACCTGTAGCCAGGATCCCCGGAGCTTGCTGGCCAGTGAGTCTGGCCTATGGTTGCCCTCCGGCCTTAAGAGCTACACATGTACACACGCATGTGTGATGGTTAGAGCTTCTGGGGCTAACTTTTAGCCTAAACCAGACAATCCTGGGGAGAGAGGTCTGTTCTAGGCCGAGTGAAATGGAAACTTAAAGAATTTGATTGGCCTTGCCAGGGCCTCCAGTGCCCGACCTCAGAGTCCGCCCGCCTTGCAGCCTACTGATTTTGGTCAGAAGACAGAGCTCATCCTCCGTGAATCCAGTCAGGCTGCTTTTCTGGCCTGTTCAGCAAAAAAAAGTACTATAACGGACACCCTCTCCCCTTGCCCTCTGTCAAGCCTATATAAATGAGAGTACCTTGTTAATGGAATTTTTTATTATGGTAAAATATATGTAATATAAAACTTAACATTTTTAACCCCACTTAAGAGTGCGTGGAGGAAAATCGTATCGCTGCAGAAGCATCCATCTCTAGCCTTCTCCCTTCCCAAAGTGACACTCAACACTCATTAAACWCAGCACACCCTCACTCACACATTCTGTTCTTTGCTGTCTCTGTGGATCAGCCTGACTTAGGTAGCCCCTGGGAGGATGGATGTAAAATCTGTCTTTCAAAGAAGAATGATTCCATGACCGGTTTTTGTGGCTCTAAAGGAGACAGGAACTGGCTACCACTGAGATTTTAAAGATCTTTGTTGAGGTTTGCTGGGAGGGGAGACTTTTGCTGGGAGGTGGGACTTCTCTGTCAAGAGCAGTGTGGCTTCTCCAAGCCCAGGTTTGGTAGGAGGCAGATTTTCCTATCCTGGGTACCAGTTCTTCTTCCTGGGAGGTTAAAATCAAGGAGCAGGGAGTCAGTCCTACCCGCTTGGCTCAGTTCATTGAAAATCTTTCTCATCTTTTACAAGGAGGGAAGGTGGAGAAGAGAGCTACAGGTGGGGCCAGTGTTGAAACAAGGAGGATTCTCTCCCATGTACATCTCCGCAAACAAATCCTTTCTATTCTCTCTTGAACACTGATGACAGTCTGGCACTTCCTCAGCACATGTTTACCTTGGGAAAGAATTTTAAAAATAAAGGCTCAGCCAAAGCGTGGCTCGATTGGAGTATACAGCTGGGGGAGGGACATATGAGGCATGAAAGCTGAGTGGGGCCTCCTAAGGAGAGGAACAGAGCAGTGGGAGGAGGGTAAAGGAGGAGGGAGGAAGGAGGGATTTGTGCAGGTAATTAACAAAAAAAAAAAAAAAGAAGTTTATGAAAGCCATTACTTTGTGGCTGGAGAGACAGCTCAGCAGTTAAGAGTTCGCACTGCTCCTCTAGACAACCTGAGTTTGAGTCCCAGCATTCACATCAGGCAACACAACCACCTAGTGGCAGGGGATCTGGCATCCTCTACTGGTCTCTGAGGGCACTGTGTGTGTGTGTGTGTGTGTGTGTGTGTGTGTGTGTGTGTGTGTGTGTGTTACACACATAATAGCTATTCAAAGGAGAATCTAAAAGGAAGACATACAAACAGGTCTAGAAACGAATTCATAAATAGGTAACAACTGACTTTTCAACACAGATAGGGAAAGAAATCAGTTAGGTTCCCATTGTGTGTGATGTGTGTGGGAGCAGATCTGGGATGAGAACCGCTGAGGTGGCCCTCAGCGAGCTGCAGTAGGCAGCACTGTAAGCAAAGGCCACATGAATATCCAACCATGGGAGTAACAGTGTTTTCCTCGTTGCTGTAACAAAAGAACCTGGCAAAAACAACTTAAGAGAAAGAAAGGTTTATATTTTGGGACACAATCTATCATGGAAGCCAGAGCATGAGATGATGGTCACATTGCATTGACAGTCAGGATGCAGAGAGAGATGCATGCTGGGACTTGGCTTTTGTTCTTTCAATTGGGACCCCTGCCTGTGGGATGGTTCTGTCTACATTTAAGGAAGGTCTTTGCTCTTCAGTTAATCCTCTCTGAAAACACCCTCAAAGACAGTCCTGGAAGTATATTCCACTGAATACAGGTGATTCCACTGAAGAGACCCTGTTGTGTTCTGGTCCAGCTCAAAGTCTACGATGGCGCTCTCATATACTCCGTGGCTGCCAGACCATGTGAACTCATGACTGTGTAGACTTCCCAGTCCTCTTCTCCGGACAATTTTCAGTCAGGATTTACTCCATAGTCATCTATAGCCCAGTGTCTGGGAAGACAGAGCTGAAGCTATCCCCTACTAGTGGGAGAAAGTCTGACAAAGGAAGAGTAGGGGCTCATTATTATTTACACCCAGACTCCTGTGACCAGGGCTGACACAGAGTCCCAGGCATCACACCTGCTCTGAAGGTGTGGAGACATCACATCCATCCCATCTTCCAGGAGCCCTTTCCAACCAAGGTGGGAATGACCCTCTCGGAAACTGATCCTGAGAGGAGAGAGCTGTGTCTGCCCCTGGCACCTCTTGCCCTTATTAACTATCGCCCTCTTCGAGCCTGGCACTCCTAATGTGGCCACTAATCTTTTAAAAAGTTGATGAGCCATCGTGAGGTCACAGAACAACATGGCCTCCCCCCTGACCACCCCAGAGGAGATTGGATGCACCATCTTACCGCACCGTTCCCACACAGAGACCCCCACAGGAAACCATCCCTCATGACGTCTGCTAAAGTCTCCAGTCCCAGTCTCTCTGAGTTAGTATCCTACATCAAAGCCAACCCACTTTTTCCCCCTCCTTAAATAAATATATTTTCAAGAGGAAACTTGATGTCATGGGCGAACAAAAAGCCCAGCATTAGCTGCCACAAATAGAAAGCAGCCATATAAATAAAGTGCAATTAAACTCTTGGCCCGGGGCCCACCTCTCTCTGCCAGTGGAGATGAGTAGCCCTAAATGGCTTTCTCCTTGCCTCCGAGTGCCCCCGAGAGACCCCTCATCTCCATCCTCCTTTGTGTAAACAGAAGGATGCATTGGAAATCACAATATCGCTCACGCTTTGGATGTAGGCCAAGCTCCCACACCCCAACCCGAGGCTGATCGACTTAAAGTCACCCCGAGAGCCACCCATTGCAGAATATGTCCATCTGACAGTAGCTGATTGCCCTGTGTTCTCTACCCCAGAGGACACGTCAACATGTTTTCCTGTGCACTTCTCTGGCCAGACTACCTCTCCCCAGGTCTGAGTTTTCTGGACCCTACACACACACACACACACACACACACACACACACACACACACACACTACTATCTTTGCACTTTCTGCCACTCCACCTGTTTCTTACACACTCAAACTCACCACACATTTAGGGCCAACTTCTTTCTCTATGTATCAGATGCAAACCATTGGTTAAATAGACCTTTTCTCCCCTGCTAAGTTTTATCTACAGGGCTTGAGAGAAAGAGTTCAGTGGTTAACAGTACTTGCTGCTCCTGCAGAGGACTATAACTTGGTTCCCAGCACCCATATCAGGTAGCTTACAACTACCTGTAATTCCAGCTCCAATGGAGGATCTGATGCCCTCTTTGGGCCTCTAAAAGCAACTGAACCCAGGGGCGCATACCCTACACAGACACAGACAGACAGACAGACAGACACACACACACACACACACACACACACACACTTACACTTAAAAATAAATCTTTGAAGGCCAGGTTGTGGTGATGAATGCCCTTAATCCTAACACTTGGGGCAGAGGCAGGGGGATCTCTGTGAGTTTGAGGGTAGCCTGATCTGTGAAGCCAATACCAGGACAGCCAGGTGCTACATAGAGAGACCCTGTCTTGAAGAATCCAAAATAAATAAATAAATCTCTTGGAAAAAAACATTATCTAATACAGCTTACCTGGGGATGGGAAATTAGAGTTTTACTTTTAACTAAATGAACAGTTTTGACTGTAAGAGGAAAACATGAAGATGTGTGTATATTTAGGGACTTAGTAGATACCTATCAAAAATGCTTGCCTAACAACCATCAAACCAATGTCCCGAAGTCTGTTAGGTGTAACACGTCAAGCACATAAATAGCACCAGAAACAAGGATACCCCAGTGGTATGTTCTGCCAAGAGGTGCTGTGTAGTCCCACCAGCAGGAGATGCCCTGAGGTCCTCATCCTCCGCCTGCATCACTGCCTGGGTCGATGCACCGCCGGGGGCCTCAGTTGGCCCTATTCTCTCTCCTTACTGCCTGGAGTCTCATATGGCGATAATACATGTAGCAGACTGGTCCTTGAGGGTGAGTCGACTCTGCCTCCATCAGAGGCCCGTCGTTAATGGCATGCCCCTGGGCGTGCCGACATAGTGCTCTAAAATTTGACAATCATAGGCTGCCGTGTACATAGGTCATTCCATGAGGTCCTTGCTTTGCAAGTGTCAGACTTGCTTTCAGATCCTCAGAACCTTGTAAATCTGGCATGATGGTACACGATGGTGGACCCAGCACTGAGGGGGGCAGAGATGGGAAGGTTCCAGGGACTTGCTGGCCAACTTGTCCACTTGGTGAGTTCCAGGCCACTGGGAGACCCTGGGGTGACATCTAGGCTTGGATCTGGTAAAATGACCACACGCGATCTTCGAGGCTGCGTGATGGTTCACATGCAGTACCAGCCTCTGTCAGGACTTAGTTGGATTCTCATTCTGGGAATCCTCCTCTTCCTTCTTTCTTCCTCCTCTTCCTCCTCTCTTTCTTCTCTTCCTCTCACCCTCCTCCTCTTCCTCCTCCTCCTCTTCCTCCTCCTCCTCTTCCTTTTCCTTCTCACCATCCCCCTCTTCCTCTCACCCTCCTCCTCTTCCTCCTCTCCCTCCTCACCCCCTCCTCCTTCTCACCCTTCTACTCTTTCTCTTCTCTCTTCCTCCTTACCTTTCTCCTCTTCCTCCTCTCCCTTCTCCTCTCTCTTCCTCCCCCTCATCCCTCTTCCTCCTCCTCCTCAATCTTCTCTTCCTAAAGTATGCACTGACCAAGGAATGTTTTAATTTCCAAATCTCAGTGTGTTCCTGAATGCAGCGAACCCTTAAACACACAGCGTAGATCAGCAGCAAGGCCCTCACGGGTCTCTGCTTCCATCACCGAGAAGTGCGTCTCCCATCCCTTGCAGACGCCACATGTCTTTGGTCCGCTCCGCAATCCTTCACAGCTCACTTTCCTCTTTCCTTTGAAGCCCATCGATTCTCGATTCTCATCCCAGCGGTTCCAAAGCCCCAGGCTCCGTGAATCAGAACCTGTTTCCTAGTCTTTAAAATGCAGAGCTGGCCATTATAACGACAGGCCGGGATATTAAACGCATTTGAGACCCAGCTGGAGCGTATTTCAGAGCCAGGCAGCTTGATGTCGAATTTGCCGACTTCTCGTCCGCTCTTTGCTGGGTCGGCACGGGAGGGTGACGGCTCAGGGCGTCCGCATGGTGCCGGACTATAAAGGAGCAAACATAGAAAGCAAATGTTTGACTCGTTGCTCCCAGAGAGATGAAACTGCTGTGATGTGTAGCTGACTGCTTTATGCCACTGCGCAAAGGCTGGGAGAGTGAGGGGGGTCTAAGCACAGACTCAGGCATGAAAAGACAAATCTCCCCAGCAAACCCTATAACGCAGCCGGAGCGGGCGAGGAGTGAGGAGGGGTGTTCTCAGGCCTCAGTAAGTACCTCGTGGGGAGACAAACGGGTCGTGATCATAAAAAGAGAAAGAGGTTTAGAAAATGTGTTATACAGCAGTGTGGGGGAAGGGGGTGCCTCAGAGGGCCCATGCCCAGGCATCCCTTCCCCCGAGGGACCAGACACACACCGACATAGTACAGAATAGAGTTTATTCAGGGCAGAGGATGGGAGTTAATGGGGTAGTGGAGACAGAGAAAGGCAGAGAGAGGCAGAGAGTAGAGAAGTGGAGGCCGGCYATGACCACGTGGAGAGTGGGGGGAGGGGAGGAGAGTCCTAGACGGGCAAGAGAGATAAGAGGGGTAAGAGAAAGATAAGAGCTAAGAGAGCAAGAGACAAGAGGGATAGGAGGGGCTGAGCATCCCCTTTTATAGTGGGCCCCGCCTACCTGGCTGTTGCCAGGTAACTGTGGGGAGGGGCATACCTGGCTGTTTCCCCCACCCGCCCCCGTAATTGTGGGGTGGAGCTTAGACAGAATCCTAACAAAAACGTATATGAGAATGTGGGAAATGTTTCTGCATGTGTGCACAGATATTGGCACACATGTGTGCCGATGAACGTGAAGCCCAGCGGACCATCTAGCGGAGCGAGCCTCACCCCCTCTCCTTGACCCAAACCCTTTCTGTATCTGTCTCCCTTGCCCTTCGTATATTTTTCCCCGTGACCTTTTCCGTGGAGTCTGCCTTAGTCATTTGGATTTCTATGGCTGTGATGAAACACCATGACCAAAAGTAAGTTGGAGAGCAGAGAGTTCATTTAACTTGCGCTTCCACAGTGCAGTACGTCGCTGAAGGAAGTCAGGACAAGAACAAAGGCCGGAATCTGGAGACCAGAGCTGACGCAGAGGCCATGGAGCAGTGCAGTTTACTGGCTTGCTCCG
>BDUI01004347.1:33229-35729 GCA_002335545.1 Apodemus speciosus
CCATCTGACCCTGACACTAGGGGCTGAGGTAGTTTTCCTTGTTTATAAGCTTTAGCCCTCAGGAGTCTTCTGTGATGATAACAATTGCTGTGCGACAGGCAGTCCCAATATAGAGCCTCCTCCACTTCCCCATAGCTTGTAAGAGGTCTTTCCTTAAAGTCAGACACATCTGGAACTGTGCCTGATGTTCTGTGTGGCATCGGGGGGAAGCGGTCTACTCGGTCTGGCGTGTGCAAGGTGGCCTTGCTTGTGTGACTGGCAGACTGAGGCTAGCTGCAGTTGGTAGAGGACAGACAGGTTGAGGTGGACCTTGCTGGTGTGCGCTGCATCTATTACACCGGCCTCCATTCAAGGGAGCAGGAAGGCAAGACCTGAGCCCAGGAGACATGGTCACTGAGGGTCACAGTAAGRGCAAGACCTAGCTCACCGTCTTTACCCTTGTTGCTAGGAGATGACCAGATTCCCATCGACTGTGGCCACTTTGTTACAGGACTTAGGGTCACAGCCTATGCTGCAACAAGCCGGGTTCATCCACCATTCTTGGTAAGGCAATTAAAAGACTATTTTTTTTTAAATGCGATTTTTAAAGATTTATGTATTTGTTTGGACACACCAGAAGAGGGCATYGGAGCCTATGACAGATGGTTGTGAGCCACCATGTGGTTGCTGGGAATTGAGCGCAGGACCTCTGGAAGAGCAGCCAGTGCTCTTAACCGCTGAGCCATTGCTCCGGCCCCAAAAGGCTATTTGTAAAACAGGGAGCATAGAAGGGAGATTCTTCAGTGTAGCCACACTAGAATGYAAGACAGAGATCCAGCMGCCCCTCCACACCAAGACCATCGACATAGCGTCAGACATGAAATTAAGGCTTAAAGAAAATGTCATAAATATGTCTAACCAAGCAGTCTTCAAGGTGTGACACCTGCCCATCAGTGTCCCAGCTCTTAAGTGTTCTGGAAGGACAGCTGTCACGTTGCCATTCTTTTTCTAGGACACAAGTTCCTCTTCCAGCTACCCCAAGCAAGGACCTCGGCCTTTTCCTCTCCCAGAGATTCCTGGGGGTCTCCAATGTCTGCAAGTCTATCGTTTGAACATTTTTTTGTCCCCAAAAAAAGAGAGATGGCTAAACCAAGAAAGACCCAGTTAAAACGTTGAAGTTCTTGACTGTCATGTGAAGGTAAATAAGAGAGGTGGCTTATTGCAGCCCCTTGGTGTTGTATTTGATGCCCACTCTGTGGGTGTCATTTCAGGATAGGAAATTTTAAATGCCCAAACCCTAGGACACAGAGGACCTCCCCATGGGAGCACAGCYTCCAATGTCTCCACACATCTGTTCTCACAGGCTTCTCGGGGCACCATCCGCAACAGGTTGGATGCATCCTGACACTTCTATTAAGTGGAATAATAAATAGTCATTTGAAATGAGCTGTCTACATCCATTGGAATGAAAAGTCCTCTAAGAAACATTGTGAAGAAAAAAAAAACAGAGCATGTATGGTGGCGGGGGGGGGGGTGACCCTTTAAAGAGTGAAGGGATGCTACAGTGTGGGTGAGTCTCGGGAACCTTCTCACACACACAAGGACCAATGCCTAAGATTCTACTTGTGTAGATTCCCCAGGGTACTAGGCTCAAAGATAGAAAGTAGAGGGTGAGTGGCAGAGGTGTGAGGGGGTGGGGCAGCAGTTATTCAAGGTGACAGAGCTGTGGCGATGGACTTGGTGAAAGCCACATAGTGCTGYGYGACTGTGGGTGTGCTCAGTGTATGCCTCGCACATGCGCAGATGGATTCCCACCGAAAATTATACTAAATGTATTTCCTTGCAATTGAAAAGAAAAGGCTACAAAAGAGGGGGGCTGGTGAGATGGTAAACAAAGGTGCTTGCCTCCAGTCCTGTTGACTTGATCCCCGGGACCCTCAGGGTGGAAAGAAAGAGATGACTCCCAGAAGTTGTTCTCTGATCTCCATGTGCTGTGGGATGCACCAACACACAAGCACGCACACACACATACACACACTTACATAGGAACATGCACACACACATACACACAGAAATAAATACATGACAAATGTTAAAATAAAGTTATAAAAGAATGTATTTCTGAGCCAGGATGATGGCTCAGTGGATAAAACATGAGGAGCGTGTCTATGGAGTCGGGGAATCTCTGACAGTACTCTGATTAAATAGACTGGCTAAACTGAGGCCCTATCTCAGTGAGAGATCTACCTCAGTAAATACAGTGGAGAGCAATTGAGGGAGACCCTGAGATACCACGTGTGTACACCATGCACACACATGCACCTGCATACATACAAGCATACACGCATACACACACACACACACACACACACACACACACACACACACACAAATGCATGCGCACCACTTACAAAGTCACAAAGAAAATAAGAATATGTTTGCAAACCCAGAGCTGACCTCCGGAAAGCTACGTAAGAAGATTTGAGAAAATAAATGTTGGGAGCAGGAGGGAGGCTTAATT
>BDUI01004347.1:40729-53232 GCA_002335545.1 Apodemus speciosus
CCAGCGTGGTCTACATAGTTCCGGGACAGCCAGAGCTACACAGTGAGACACTGTCAAAACATAAAAACAAAAACCAAGGCCCTCAAGTCAGGCTGGTTAGCCAATATACCCTAACGCAGGCATCATTGTCACCTGTCCCTTTTCTCTTTGTGTGTGTGTGTGTGTGTGTGTGTGTGGAGATTAGAGGACAGCCTTAGCTGTCACTCCTAAGGTGCTATCCATACTCACAGAGCACTCTGAATGAGCTAAGATGCCTGCCAGTGAGCCCCAGAGATCAGCCTGTTTCTGGCTCCCCAGCCCTGAGCTTTGAGCATATTTCATCATACCTGGCTTTTGTCTGTCTGTTCTAAGAATTGAACTCAGGTCCCTGTGTGCAAAGCAAGCACCTCACCAGCTGAGCAGTCTCCACCCTCTCATCTTTCTCCTTGGTATGCTTTTTTTTTTTTTTTACAAGTAGCAGAGAGGCCACTGAACTCCAGGTTAGCCCCACTAGCCAGGCAGAACATAGAGGGCTCAAAATCTCACCCATCCCTCTCCAGGCTCTGTTCAGTAGGGGAAAGGAGACTCCTAAGACAGAAGTCAAGCTAGATATCCGGTCATCCAGCTCTGGTTAAGCACCTCAAATAGGAGGGCAGAGATTTTTGATACAGGGTGTGTACCCCAAAACCACCAGGCATACCACATATAACACAGTTGCAGCAACAGTAAGAYAGCCTTCTCCTGACAGTTTCTCTCAAGCTTATTCTGGCTCATGGTCTGAGGGGGTAGGGGGTGGGGGGTGGCCGATACAGGCAAGGCAGAGCAGGGGTCATTTTGCAATGGGAGATTGTGGCAGCTGAATCCATCACGACTGTCAGCCCACAAGCAGTGACCAGACAAGAAGCAGGGTCAAGCTACTAACCTCAAGGCTTATCGTCCCCAGAAATCCACTACCTTTGATGAGGACTAAACTCGCTCAAATCCCACAAGCTCCCCCAAAACAGCATCCCCTGCTCAAAACTAAGTGTTCAGCCGTGTGAGTCTGGGAGGTGGGGGTGAAGACATACCGTGTTTAAACCACCACACGTCTCAGCCCGAGCCGAGTCCACGGTGCTTAGAAAAATGTCGCTGTAGCGGGTGACAAACAAGAGAACCCTGGGACATGAAAGGAGCCTCACAGCATGTTAATATGCATTGATTGAGCCACTCTCTTCCCTGTGACTTTAGCTGAGGAACTGGCCAGTGGACAGCAAGTGACTGGGAGGTCTCTATGGCACTTCCCCACACGCCGTCAGCTACAGTGATCGCTTCTGGGTGTTTCCAAAGGGTGCCTGGCAGGGATCTACCCTTCTGAATGCTTAATGGATGGCTGACTGGTGAGAAATGAGTAGAGGAAGCCTTCTGTTCTAGAACTAAGAAACTTTCCTTCATCCCCCTCAGGGCCCGTTCGTCTCAGCAGTTAGCGCCGCCACAGAGACCCGCAACTCATCAATTACAAACATTAACTGTAAATTACACTTTTGCATAGTTAATTCAGACTCCTCATTATGTACTTAGCAGAGCTTAGCAGGCGTAAAATTCAATAGCAAGCTTTGGAGCAGATCCAGCGTCTGTCCTCTGTGATATTTGGGAAAGGCAAAGTTTTAGGAGTGGACCTCGGAGCGTGTCTTCCCTGGAAGGTCTCCAACAGACCCTGCTTTTTGCAAAATTTTTTTTTCTCTTGGAATGGGTTCAACCCTTCTGGAAACGCTGATAGCTCCAAAGCGTACCTCCGCCGTCCTTCCTAACAAAACGAGGACTCTTCCCCCCTCCTGTGTAGAAATTAATATTAACCTGACTACTGGAAGGAAAAGTGTGAATATCAGGAAGCCAGGCAGTCACTCATCTATTATTCATTTAGCAAACATTTACTGCGTCCCTCTGGTGGGTCAGCACGGTGACGTGYCATTTGAAGGTAATGGAAGAATTCCACAGCCCTGCTACTAGAGAGCATGAATTGGTGAAGGGAGATGTGGCTATTGAACCCCCAGGTGCAGATAAATGCACACTGGGTCGTGTGGCCGTGTAAATAAGGGTGAGTTCCAAGCCACAGAGGTCCAATAGCATGCGTGGGTGAGCTGCAGGCAACAGGATAGGTTGATGGTAAGTGACGTGGTTGGAAATAACTACAGAAGGTCTGAGCCGAGGCACACCTGGGGTGCCTGAGTGGTAGAGGCGGCCAGACAGAGAAAGAGAATAAGAAAACAGTTGTCAGGACTGGGGAGATGAAAGGATTGTGGGTTCATCTTAGGGTTTTACTGCTGTGAACAGACACCATGACCAAGGCAACTCTTACAAGGACAACATTTAATTGGGGCTGGCTTCCAGATCCAGAGGTTCCGTCCATTAGCATCAAGGCAGGAGCATGGCAGCATTCAGGATGGTGCAGGAGGAGCTGAGAGTTCTTCATCTTCATCTGAAGGCAGTTAGGCGAAGACAGGCTTCCATGTGGTTAGGAGTGTCTCATTGCCCAAGCCCACAGTGACACACTTCCTTCAACAAGACCACACCTACTCCAACAAGGCCACACCTACTCCAACAAGGCCACGCCTCCCAATAGTGCCACTCCCAGGCCTAAGCATACATAAACCATCACAGGACCCCAGCCCTAGGCTCGGAAGGTTGACTCAGTAAAATGCCTGTGCTGAGCTTAATTTAACTTCAGGCAACAAACACAAGAAGGCAGATTTTCARTCTCTCTCTCCAGTGTGTGGAGCAGTGTGTCACTCTACTCATTAGCCGTCGTTGCATTTGGTGCCTCCTAGACGCCCTTGTGATGGTCAGACTTGAATGTTAACTCCATCACCTGGGAGACACATCTGGATGCATCTCTGGGGACATGTCCAGACATGTTGCACTGAGGAGGGAAAGACTCACCCTGCATGTGAGTGGCACCATCCCACGGACCAGAGCCCTGGATGGATTCAGAAGTTCTTAAATATCACCGAACAGACTAGCCATGGGAGATCCTCAGGACTATGTGTCCAAGCCCCAGCCCACCCTGCTAAAGCCTAGAATTCTGCTGGGCAAGCACAGATATCAGAATTATATACAGCCTTTCAGCTTGCTCACTCTGGTCCTCCAGGTTGAGAGCTAATGGGTCGAGCACCTTACCTGAGGTCTCCCTTCAACTCCACAGAGAAGCCATAGTTGAGAGAGCCACGCATCTGCTTCCAGAACCTGTGGTTGTACCATCCCCACCCATCCTGGCTCTGCACAAGCTCTGAGAGATGGAGGGAAAGGAAGTGGAGAACCCGCACGGGAAGCTTTCTGTGCACAGCTGCAATGTTGAGCCTTGACCCTTTGTTACTATCTCCGTTCTAAGTTCTGAAGATCCCCTCTTGACGTTTTCATTGTCTTTGTGGAGAGCACACTCAGGCATCCAATTGCTTTCTTCCCAACTTCCTGGGTACTTAAACCATTAGCGGGGTCGCAGCCTGCACCATAGGGTTGGAAAGCTCCGGTTCCTTTCTAGGTTTCAGATCCTTTAAACAATGATATTGTCATTTGCATAATGTACAAGGCAGGGCTCTCCCTCCTTTTGCCTCTCCATGTAGTTACCTGCCGCTCTAGGTCTTTAGTCTTTGGGGTAGGAGATAGAAGTAAAAAGTTGTTTCTTTGCTTGTTTCAGTGTGTGTGTGTGTGTGTGTGTGTGTGTGTGTGTGTSTGTSTGTCTGTCTGTCTGTCTGTCTGTCTGTCTGTCTGTGTCTCTCTCTGTGTGTCTATATAGGATATAGGTGTATGCAGATGTGTGTACATGTGTATGTGCCCATCGAGACCAGGCCAGAGAACACCCTCCACTGTTATCCATCAGGATGTTGCAGATGCTACTCACTTTATTTTGCTGTCTCTTTTGTTTAAACATTCATTATTTTTTAATTCTCTGTAGAGGGGGGATGCATGGATCTGTCATTATGGGTGCCCAAGAAGGTCAGAGGCCTGACGTGAGTCTTGAGAATTGAACTAAGGTCCTCTGCGAAAGTATTCTGTGTTCCAAACCTCTGAACCTTCTTTTTAGTCCCTATAGATTTACTTTATTTTAATTGTGCACATATATGTATGTGTTTACAAGGATATGCACCTGTATGCAAGTGCTCATGAAGAGCAGAAGAACATAGATCTTGTGGAACTGGAGTTACAGGCAGTTGTAAGCCATGCGGCATGCATGTTGAAAACAAAGCTTGAATCTTCTGTGAGAGCAGTTGCATACTCGTCACGTCTGAACCTCTCCAGCTTCTGCTACCTAGTTTTCTACAGTAGAGTTCCTCACTGGGACCTAAGGTTCATCAATTTAGCTAGGCTAACTAGCCAGTTACCCACAGGGACTCTCCTCTTTCTGTCTCCCAAGCACTGTGTAATGCCACAGTAGGTGTGTGCTACTATACACAACTGTTTTAGATCGGTGCTGGGAATCAAGGCCCCATACTCGTATGGCTAGCCCTTACAGAGTCATCCCTTTAGCCATTTTGTTTATTTTTTTAAGATGGATTTTATTTTCTGTATATGAATGTTTTGCCTGCATGTGTGTATGTGCACTATGTGTGCATACCTGATGCCCACAGTGGCCAAAAGAGGATGTCAAATCCCCTGGATCAGAGGATTGAGAGCTAAGAATTTAACCAAGGTCCCTGCAAGAGCAACAAATGCTCTGAACCACTGAGCAATCTCTCTAGCCCTCTTGTTTTTCTTTGAGCAGAATCTTAAGAGTCAAATCCAAATGTGCTGTCCTTTCCCACAGGGCAGACTTCACAAGTTTCTCCTTCCTGCTGCTCTCATGTCCTGAGTTCTGAGTTCTGTCTTGTGTGCTAACTTCAGACAACAGCAGGGGAGGCCATGGCCTTGCTCTGCACTTGCACGTTGAATCTCAACTGCTCATATCTTCACTTAGAGCTCTGAATGGGAACCACTGGCACAAAGGAGCAAGACTTAGAAGCCTAGGTGTTTGGATAGGAGGCATAGACTTCTCTAGGGCCATTTTGCTAGGATTCTAGATTTGCAACCCCCCTCTTTGCCCCTCCCACCCTATTTCTTTCTCTCCCCCTATCCTGCTTACACTGAGACATTTTTCAGTCCCCACTTTCTCAGTTAACTCAAGGGGGAGCCTGCAAAGCAAATCGATAAACCTCAGCACCATGGAGAGCTCATCAGAAAGATGCCTGGGTGGGCAGCCTGAGAAAGATTTGTTTGGGTTCCTGACAACACTTGAAGCAAGAGTAAAACACAGCCTGTGATCAGACTGTACTCTTCTCCTGAGAAAGGATTCACATTCAGAATTTTATCTCTTTATTCCGTGAGTCTTTTTGCTTCCACAGTCACCGAGCTGCCCACAGTGGCTAGGACATGGGTACTCAAATTTCTCCCCTCGCCTCCAGATTGGGAAGTTAAACTCTCATTGGCTTTTAGCTCATTCTTAGGCTCTGTTTTCTTGCAGATGAGTGCAAGAGGTTTGGAAAATTGGGTTTTCAATGGTCTGGAATGTGTTGTTACTCTTGGGGTATTTGTTTACATTTTTTTAAAGACAATTTTGAAATTTTCTTTCAAAGGTTATGTACTGGCTGGTTTTGTGTGTCAACTTGACACAGGCTGGAGTAGAGAAAGGAGCCTCCCTTGAGGAACTGCCTCCATGAGATCCAGCTGTGGGACATTTTCTCAATTAGTGATCAAGGGGGGAGGGCCCCTTGTGGGTGGTACCATCTCTGGGCTGGTATTCTTGGGTTCTTTAAGAGAGCAAGCTGAGCAAGCCAAGAGAAGCAAGCCAGTAAGAAACATCCCTCCATGGCCTCTGCATCAGCTCCTGCTCCCTGACCTGMTTGAGTTCCAGTCCTGATTTTCTTTGGTGATCAACAGCAATGTTTCCACAGTATAAGCTGAATAAACCCTTTCCTCCCCAACTTGCTTCTTGGTCATGATGTTTGTGCAGGAAGAGAAACCCTGACTAAGACAGGTTACATCTGTAAATCTATACCATTGATTTATCAAGTTGTGGTTTCCGACACTCTCTGGGGTTACCTACCTAAGTGCTTCTCTCTCTCTCTCTCTCTCTCTCTCTCTCTCTCTCTCTCTCTCTCTCTCTCTCTCTCTCTCCCTAACTCCAGCATCACCACACTCCCCTGATATATGGATGCTCTTAATCTCCTCAAAGCAGATGCTCACTGGATAGACTGCCTCCTTTTCTTTGCTGCCATCTCCCAGCAGCAAGCATAGAAGGGAACATATAGTAGGGACAGATTCTGAGTGAGGATGTGATACACAGAGCTGGATGAATCAGGCTCACATGCACATCAGAGGCCAAGAGACAAGGTCTCCTGTATCCCAGGTTAGCCTTGAAATCATAGTGTAACTGGAATTGCTGTGAACTCCAAACCACTGGCCTCAGCTTCCCACACACTGGGATCAGAGGTGTGCGCCATCGTGGCCTGGTGGACACATAGCTGGGAATTGAACCAGTGGCTTTGTACATGCTGGGCAAGCATGTGTATCAACTCTACCAGGCGAGCTACACCCCAGCTCCATGGATCAGTCTTAAAAGTACATGTTTATGGCAGCTCCCCACTTGAGCACAAAATCAACAAGCATTTGGTTGTTTGGTTTTTTGTTGTTGTTGTTTTGCTTTTTGGGGGGGTTGTTGATTTTTTTGAGATTTTTTTTTGAGACAGGGTTTCTATGTATAGTCCTGGCTGTCCTGGAACTCACTCTGTAGACCAGGCTGGCCTCGAACTCAGAAATCCAGCTACATCTGCCTCCCAAGTGCTGCGATTAAAGACAGGTGCCACCACGGCCCAGCCAGCAACAAACGTTATCTATGTGTGGTGGTACACACTAATCCCAGCACTCAGGATTGGAGATTTCTACAAGTTTGTAGCTAGCCCGGTCTACAGAGTAAACTGCAGAAAAGCTATAGATATGTAGTAAGCCCTTATCTCAAAAACAACCCAAGGACCTCATCCCTTCACACAGTGATCAATATTTAAAAATTTTGTCTGGGTCTTGCTTGTGGGTGCTGTTCTGTCCTAGCTCCCCACTCTCTAACTTAAAAGTGACCGCCATGCTTCAAGTGCCTGGTTCTGTTCCTGAGAGGCTGGCCTCTCCTCCCCTAGTTCAAGCACCGTGGTGGTTATTGGGGTAAAGGGAGAGAAGGAGCCTTCAGTCAACATCCCCTTAAAGMTGTTTCCTTCCATTCTCTTCCAGAAGCAGCAATTTATTCAACGAGGTCATGCAGATGAATTTTGAAATCGCCAGCTTCAGCAGCCTCTCAGGGACCCAGCCCATTACGTGGCAGGTGGAGTACCCAAGGAAGGGGACCACAGACATCGCCGTGTCCGAGATCTTCATCAGCCAGAAGGACCTGGTCACCATCGTCCCCCTCGCTATGGTAAGTCACGGGGCCATGACGGCCATCAAGTTCTACTGACTGACAGTGCCCCTATATGCTTCCTGTTTCCCAGGTCATTGCTACCATTATTTTATGCCTAGGTGACTTTTCTTCCTCCACTCTAGGAGTAGCATCACCTCTCATTGGCTAAGCCTCCCAGAGAGTGTGTCATGATACTAGCCCTTGTCTCCATACCAAAGTCCTTGTTGCTTGCTTCTGTTTTAAACCACTTCGGCTCTCTTTCTCGCGTTCCCGTGTTTAGAAACTTTAGGCCACGTGTCCTGGTCAGGTTGAGCTGGGCTAGGCTGTGGCAGTGAGTGACCACAGATCTCAGAGACCTGAGTCAACCTAAGTTATTCATGATTATATGGCATGATGTAAACGGGAAAATATGTGCTGGTTGGTTTTAACTCTCAGCTCCACACAACCTGGAATCACCTGGGAAGGGAGTCTGAGTGAAGAATTACCTGGATCGTGTTGGCCGGTGGGCAGGTAATCACCTTGATGGTTGGTTGAGGTGGAAAGACCCACCCTGAATGTGGGCAGCGCCATTTCACGGACTGTGTAAGAGTGACGGGAACAAGCCGCCCAGCCGTCCCATGGGCAGGCAGGCAGCATGTGTGAGATCTCTCCTCTCTGCTCTTGACCGTGGATACAGCCTGATAAATGGCCTCAATCCCTGCCTTGACTTCCCCTTAATGATGAGCTGTAACCTGGAAGTGTAAGCCAAATAAGTCCTTTATGCCCCTTCTGTTAAGGGTGTTTTCTTATAGAAACAGAAAGCAAACTAAGACTATAGGGGACCCTGTACTATGCAGCTCCCCCCACAAGGGGGCGCTCGTAGCCCCTCCCTGCTCCCTGTTTGCAATTCCTTTGTCCCATCTCCCTTGGACCATGGCTCTCTCCATAGTCAAAAGTCAGCCGACTGTGTACAGCCGATGAGCCGCACTGGAGTTACAGGACCTCATGCCCTCCATGTCACCTACAGTCGGGTGGGGCTATAAGTTATGTGTTGAGCATCCCGCACTCTCACTCTTATCAGCAAGCGTCCTATTAAACTGGATTAATAAGAGATTATGGGAAATGGTTTGATCAGGAGTCTTCCCCTTACATAAGAGATAAAACCAACCCAATCTGAACGTCGAATGTTTTTTCAGACTCCTGTATGTGCACATTGTGTGGTTTAGAAGATCTACCTGGAGCCTTTTAAGACTTTCTAGAAAAGATTATTGGTGCTGATCTGTAAACCACACCCTGGATGCTCCAGGCCTTGGGTATCTTACCCTCTGTTAAACTGACAGGTGGCCCTTGGTAGGGGGTCATAATTGTGTTGCCACAGCAGAAAGAATGAGACYCTCACTGCCAATCATTCAGAACTTCCTCCCCACCCCCTACCCCTGGGGAAGCTCTGGTTTAGTAGCATTGGACTAGAGAGATGGCTCTCTAGTTAAAAAAGCTTATTCTGTGCTTTCAAAGGACTGGGGTTCAGTTACTAGCCCCAACTGCCTATAACTCCAGTTTAGGGGACCTGACCTCTTCTTCTGAACTCTGAAGGCACAGCACGTGTACATGTGCATACACACACACACACACACACACACACACACACACACACACACAATTTAAAAAAACAAAACCGAGTAGAACTTTGGAAGCATTAGCTGGCTTGTGTGTGCTCCCCCTCAGTCATTCCTCAAAATCAGAGAGAATGCTACACTCCACTTGCCAGGCCTAGAATAGACAGACGTGATGTTATCATGGAAAAACTTGTCTCTCGCTGTAAGGTGGGAGACAGGCACTAGCCAGACACGATAGACATGAGCCTACGTGTCATCTGCTCCAGGATTCATTAGCTTGGAGAAGGTAGAGAGTGATCGCTCATGCATTAGTTTTTTGATGCTGCAGACTGAATCCAAGCCTTGCACACAGTTGCTAATAACATAGGCTCTGAGCTGCAAGGATCTCACTAGGAAAATCAGCTGGCTTTGAACTCACTTTTTAATCCAGACTCACTTCCAAGATTCAATCCCCCTCCCTCAGCCTCCATGGTGCTGAGATTATAGGTGTGCACCACTTTGCCTGGTTCATTCTTGGCTTTGAATATGTACTGTAACCCCAGGTAACCCTCCGTCCAGTACCTTGAAGTCCAATTTCAAGTCTACATTTTAAAGAGTTTTTGTTTGTGTGCTCAGAAACTCTGAAATATTTACTGTGTGACCCATGGCAAAAAWTTTTTTTCAAATCTGCATCCTAGAATTCACACCAACATCCATTACAGAACATAAGCACCCAATTCCTATCCTGCYGATTTCAGAAAGATAAGACATTCAAATGCTTTGAAAAGCAAAACCATTATAAAGACATAAGATATTATTACGGCCCATTGTCAACACATGAGTCCTCCCTGAAATGAGATGTCATTATTGTGGTTATTGTGTTTTTACAGTGCTTTTAAGATAAGTTGAAATCACTTCTAATGTCACACCCCAAATTCTTTTGTCTGCAAGTTACCTGAGGGAATTCAGATTGGCTTCACACCATAGTCATTGACGATGATGTCATCTCTACAGGATCAACATGCATGCAGCTGGCATGTGATCTCTAGGCTCAGAGGTTCACCCGTGTGGTGTTTCTCTGGAACATACAACTTAACTTCAATTGTGCAGCACAGCCAAGAGATTTGGGAACAGTCGTCAGTGGGGTGTGAATGGGTGCACCTATAATCCCAGTTCTCAGATTGAGGGCAGGGGGATTCTAAGTTCAAAACCAGCCTGGGCTACATGGTAAGATCTTGCCTCCAAAACTGAATGAGGAGGCRTGCTAACAAAAGGGTTTTAGATGAAATGGCTCAGAGGTACCTTAAAACTGTGTTTTCGTATGAGCATTTGAAGGAACAAAATGTTTTGAGGATCCAGTTCTTTATGAAGAAAACAGGTAACCATATCAGAAAGTGTTCTTTTTTTATAACTAAAATGAGATTAAGTACATTTATAACTAGCCCAAGACATCACGTACATTTATAACTAGCCCCCCCCAAAAAAAAGCAAAAAAAAAAAAAAAAAACAAGGAAACAAAGCTTTATTGATAGTAAGTAGGAACAGGATGTAGTGCTTCACTCAAAGACGAGAAATTCTATTTCATTTTTTATCACTAGGATTAAACCCCATGCACGCTTTGCAATACCACTGAGATACAACTCATCTTTTTACTTTGAGACACAGTCTCACTATGATGTCCAGACTGTCCTTGTTCCCATTCTATAGCCCAGTCAAGCCCCCCAACTTGCCATCCTCCTGCCTCAGAATCCCAAGTAATCTGGAAATGACAGGACTAGCTAAGGATTTTTTTTTTTTTTTTTAAGGAAAGAGAAAAATACAAACACCATGAAGCAAGACCAGCCAAAATGTTTTAAACATTCTGCTTTCTCTGCACCATTAGTAACTTAAGACTCAGGGTATGTCTTCATTCTTTCTCCTTCTGAAGGGACTTTAGAACRACAGGATTAGGGGAGACATGCTGGCAAAGTACTCATATGTATATGATAAAACTTTAAAAAAAAAAGACTGATGTGGGAGCCAGTGCATAATCCACGTGCGATCCCCTCCCCAAGGGTTACTGTTCCTATATTTTTCCAACCCAATTACCCAGTAACAGAAATCTCAACTCAATCAGTAACAATACAAGCTACAAGCCTAGATTGGGCGGATCTCCCACTCCACTGCTCTATTCCCATCTATATTATCTATAACTTGCAGTTTCTCCAGGCCATGAACTTCTCTCCAGCCTCTAAGTCAGTCCCCCCCACCCCGCCAACCCCGTAGCTCCTCCCCCTTCCCATTGACCCTTTTCTCCAACCCCCAAACCCTCAGCTCCTCCCCCTTCCTCCTGCCCAATCACTGACTCAAGCCTTTATTTGAAAAGTTAAGGTAGGGAGAGGGTTCACAAGGCAACTGCTAGCCTGCAGCCCCTCCCTGGAGTGGAATTAGCATCAAAATACAAGCCCAGG
This sequence comes from Apodemus speciosus, assembly GCA_002335545.1. NCBI lineage: Eukaryota > Metazoa > Chordata > Mammalia > Rodentia > Muridae > Apodemus > Apodemus speciosus. Next base: position 52,126 of record BDUI01004347.1, read on the forward strand.
GCAATCCTCTACAGGATACCATCATGGATACCCAAGCACACCACCCTTGACCTGATGGACGCCACAGGGCAAGATATGCAGTCTGCCACAGAAATGAGAGCCATCCATCACTCAGATGCAGGATTTGACAGCCTGTGTTGCAAGCAGAGCTAAAATTCACTTCCAAGGCTGTAGAGGTGTTACCTCAGACTGTGCTTGTGTGGTATTCAGAGTCCAGAAGCCAAGCTGCTAAGCTGAAGCACCATACAGGTCCTGAGGGGAGGAGAGGAGAGGAGAAGTTCTCAGCRACACAGAAGCCCTGCTGTGCAGAGTCCCAGCATACCAAGCATTCTTGAAAGAAGAAACCAAAGAGAATAGATAATAGAATTTTATTCCTGGGAACCTTRGGTGGGTACAGAATTTAATGAGAATTAAACCTGGTATTTTGCCCTGGAAATTAATACAAGAATGGCTAGATGAAACACAGGATTCCCCCTCCCGCCCCATCTGTGTAGTGTCAAGGAATTTTAAAAGGTCAAAGTTAGCACATTTGTTTATGTTATGGAGAATTGTTATTGCCTTCCAAACATACACTGGGCTRGTTCCGCCTTCACTTTGAGTGGTGCCCTGCCACCAGGTCGCACACAAGCCTCCAATTCACGTGCACTGACCCCAGGTCACCCACAGCCTCCATGAGATGCTGCCCAATGATGGAAAGGCCCTGGGCCAYTTCTGAGGTTGGTGCTGCCWCTCGGGAGACCTAAAATAGCCAGGGCACGACCTGAATCCTACTCCATTYTGGAGCTGTGCTCTGATGGCCGTCCCTGACTCCTCAACAATGTTGATAAAGATGGAAGCTAAGGGTCGAAGTCCCAGACCCACCACTGTGACTCAGAAACGCCCCTGGACCCGCCCTCCTCCACACTCTCCCACTCATTGCTAGGGAAGGCTCTCGCATCCGCTTGGAACTCACTAAGCAGGCCAGGCCGGATCACAACAGCTCCCGCCCCCAGAATCTTCCCCTTTTGAGCCTCCCAAGCCCTGGGATTATAATTGTGTGCCACTGCGATCACAATTATAATCTCTATACTGGAGGCAGAGAGGCAGAGAGGCAGAGAGGCAGAGAGG
>BDUI01004348.1:42629-53431 GCA_002335545.1 Apodemus speciosus
TTTATTTCTGACTTCCTAGGAAACAACTGGGTTTAGGTCATAGGAGAGAAGAAAGTCACAGTTGAAAAACAGAACAGTGGGTTCATTGCAAAACCCCAAGGCATCCCTTGCTGTGGCCAGTGCTGAAGTGTCCGTCCATCTTTACAAAGGCGTGTGTCTCGTCTGTAGTGTAGTTGTCACTCTCTGGAAGTATAGGTCATCATGTGTCTTTATTCCTGTACTTACATAAATGATCTCTAAATTCTTGAGGTTTTGGTGGGTTTTTTAATTTTTTATGTATTACTCTTGTATCCATGTGTGCATTGTGTGTGGCTGTGTGTGGAGGCCGAGGGTCACGTTTTGGAATCAGTTCTCTCCATCTGCTTTCATGCAGGTTCTGGGGAGCAAACTGGGGTCCCCACTCTCATGCAGCACATGCTTTATCTGCTGACATTGACCCCTTTGCTCTCCCTCTGTCCCAGGCTGGGCTGGAACTCACTGTGCAGGTTATGTTTACCTTTACGTCCCAATCCTCTCAAGCACTGAGATTGCGAGATTTTAAATTTAACTTTAAGATTTACTTTCTTGCAAAATTGCTCTTGGGTTCTGAATGCTCCGTTTTAGTGCATCTCTCTGTGAAGCTAATGATGGTCAGGAGGACCATATGATGGTGAGGAGCTGCTGCCTAAAGACTCACTTAAATTCTCAGCCAAGGTGGCGGTGGTGCGCACCTTTAATCCCAGCACTGGGAGGCAGAGGCTAGCGATCTCTGAGTTCCAGGCCAGCCTGGTCTGTAGAACAAGTTCCAGGATAGCCAGGGCTACACACACACACACACACACACACACACACACACACACACACAATCCTCTCTTGAGACAACAAAATGAATAAATGCATTTATTCTCCGGGTATCTGCTTCTTTATCGTGGAATAAAATGCCTTGTCTGCCCCCGGGGCAGTCACTTGTTAAATCAAGTATCTAATAACTATGAGATGTACAGGGGTGGATACACTTTAATATATACAACAAAGTGTATAAGAAAATAGTAATGCACTTTACATATTAAATAAATGTTTTATGATTTCTTTGTGGGTTGTGTTGTTTTGAGGTAGGGTCTCCTGGAGCCAGGCCAGCCACAAACTTGTCATGTGGTTCTGGCTGTCCTTGAATGCACTGTCCTGCCTCAGCCTCCTGAGTACTTGGGTTATAGATAGATATCAGCATACCTGGCTAAAGAGTCCTAACATTTCAGTACAGGACTTACACAGATTGTTTTTCATATGAATCAGGAGACGAAGAAGAAGAAATGGATCATCAAGAGGAAGGGAAAGAACAGCTTTCCGAAGTGGAAGGCATCGGTGAGGCCGATCAGGGAGATGACCCTAGTGAGACCACCCAAAAGGTGAAAGGCCAGCGGCGCCACAAGAGGCTTTTCACCTTCAGCCTTGTGAACTCCTGTGGAACTGCTGATATCAACTCACTGGCAACTGACGGGAAACTCCTCAAACTCAATTGTGAGTGCTGGCTCCACCCCTTCCGGTAGACTTGGGGCACATAAGATCTCTTTGATGAGAATCTCGGTACTTCACACTGACTGCATCAGGTGTTAACTCTTTAGCTCTAGGGCCAGACATTTGAGTCCCTTGGAGAATGAGTGAGGACACAGATCTTTCAAAGGGATTTTACCCTATTACCTTTGGTAATGGAGTGGCAAGTTTGAGACAGCCCCCTCCCCCTTATTTTTATGTGTTGACATTTACCTACTTGTATGTCTGTGCACCATGTTTGTGCCTAATGTCCCTGGAAATCAGAAGACAGCATTGAATCTCCTACAGTGGAAATTACTGCTGTGAACCACCAAGTGGATGCTGGGACCTGAACTCTACAAGAGCAGCAAGTGTTCTGCACCATCTCTAACCCCAGGAGATTCTAACCCTAAATCTCAGTTGGCCTCAGACTTACTGTGTAGCTGATTCTGGCCTTGAACTTCTGACCTTCCTGTCTCTATCTCGAGTCCTTAGACTTCAGGCATGTGCCACTCTGCCCAGCTGTCACCTTAATCCTTGTTGCTCATGACCTCAGAAGCACATAGGCTTCCATCGCTCTGCGAGAGCTTTCCTCTGACTCAGTGATTCTTAGGGTCACCTTAGGAGCATTTCTGTAGACTTGCTTCACTCATAAGAATAGGTGCATTTGTCTCTTTGCTTCATAAAAGTACCTAACTGTATATGATACAGCTAGAGGTAGTTATGGAGAACATGCATGGAGCTCTGTAATCGGACAGCTGGTTGGGGAGAAGCATCGTAGGGTTGTGGGTGTGCATCGTGTGTGAGGTCTCCATGGCTACAGCGGACACTGCACCCTTTGTGTCTTCCACTTTCTGCCATTAGGAAAGAAATTAACTAATTAACAACTAGTTTCTCTCTCTCCCTCTCTCTCTCTTTTCCTCCTTCTCTGCTCTTCCCTTCATTTTAATTTAAAAAAAAATGTTTGTTGTTTTGTTTCTTCAAGACAAGGCTTCTCTGTGTAGCCCTGGTCTCATATTCACAGAGATCCACCTGCCTCTGCTCTGCAAGTGCTGGGATTAAAAGTGCATGCCACCACTACCCAGCTTTAATTTTAAAAATTGTATTCTATGTGTTTGAGCGTTTTCCTGCATATATGTTTGTATGCTGTGTGTGTGCCTGGGGCCTGCAGAGGAACTAGAGTTGTAATAAATTATGAGCTCCCAACGTGGGGTTTTAGGACTGGACCCCAGTAGTCTGAGTAGTAAGTATATGAACTTAACTACTGAGCCATCTTTCCAGTCTGGCCCATACCTCTCAAAAAGTTTTTATGTGGATGGGTGTTTTACCTGCATGTATACCGTGTGCATGCCTGCAGAGGCCAGAAGTGGGAACCAGATCCCCAGGGCTAGAATTTCAATCAAGAGCCACTGGATGCTGGCAGTTGAACCTAGGTCTTCAGGAAGAGCAGACAGGGCACTTAGCTGTTAAGCCATCTTTCCAGCCGCCTCCAGCTTTTCACAGCTTTCATGTGTTTACTTTCTAGGACTAGGGCCTGGCCTCGGAGCCTTGTCCGTACAAGGCAGAGGCGCCGGCGCTCACTGTAGTCCGCTCCTTGACACCGTCCTTTATCTGGCTTTTATTGCTACCTGTGTACGCCTACTCCATGCATGCCTCGAGCTCATGAAGAAGGTGTCAAGTCCCCAGAAACTGGAGTTACAGACTACTGGGAGCACTGTGTGGGTGCTGGGGGATGAACTTGGGTCCTCCACAAGAGTAGAAAGTGCTCTTAATCTCTGAGCCTTATCTACACTCTATTCGCATGTTTTTAATAACAGCATAATCGAGATATTTTATATCATCCTGCCCAACTGCAGCGATGCTCTCTCTGAGCGTTCCTTCTCTTCAGTCTGTTCAGTTGAAATGAGCTCTCAAGTGTAGCTTTTGTGTGTGCGCGTCACACTCACAAAACCAGAGGTCAACCCTGCTGTCCTTCCTCTGCTGCCAAGCATGTTAAATGACCCAACAACAAATTAAGTGTGTGTATGAGGTGCACATGTGTGCCGGATCCCTAGAGCTCAGAATTCAGGTGGTTGAGCTGCCAGACGTGGGTATAGGGATCTGAACTCGTCCTCTGGCAACTGCTGAGCCATCTCTGAGTCCTCAGTTATTTTTTAGAAAGGTTTTTAGCAGACCTGGAACTCACCAAATGGGACACTGGCTGCTCAGCTGTCCCAGAGATCTGTCTGTCTTCCTCTTCGGTGCTGGGGTGTAAGCATCCACCCCCATACCCGGCTTTTTTTGCTTGTGTGCTTGGATTGAACTCTGGTTCTCAGGCTTGCTTAGCTGGCCCTTCCCCAGCAAAGCTGTCTACCATTACCGTTTGGTTTTATTAGTTTGTTTTTTATTGTTGTTTTGTTTTTCCAGACAAAATTGTTYGGTATAACAGCTCTAGATGTCCTGGAACTCACTCTGTAGACAAGGCTGGCCTGAAACTCACAGAGATCCGCTTGCCCCTGCCTCCCAAGTGCTGAGACTAAAGGTGTGGGCCACTGTGCTCAGCCCTTTTGGTCTTGTGAGACTGGGTTTTATGTGGTCCACACTGACTGGTCTTGCACAGTCCTGCACTCCTGGTGGTACTTCTACTTGCTGAACGCTGAGATGACAAGCTTGAGCTGCCACACACGCTCTCAATTTTGACTTTGTTTCCTTAATTCAGTCCCCTTGCTTTCTTTGCCCACCATTCAGTGCCTTTGCATGCTTGCCAGTGGTAAACTTTTCATCTTTCAGGGATTTTTTTTGTTCTTTCCGGTGTCTGTACCGTGTTGGAAAACAGTTACTTTATCTGTCAGATTTTCTTGTGGTTCAGGCAAGAGGATAAATCCATTCCCAGTTACTTCATCTCGACACTGTGTGTGACCACTCGGGTTCTGGGGCTGGGGTCAGCTGTCGGGATTGTGAAGCTGTGGGAGGTTGAGACTCAAACAGGCCACCCCAAGCTCTGGCATTGCTCTCCTCAGTGGCTGGCGGCGGGCGAGCAGGCATGGCTCTGCTGCCTGAGTGTGGCCCTCCTCACTCTGGTCACTTGGAGAGCCTCCCTTGGTGTTGGTCATTCCATAATGAGTGACACTGTGGTCCCTCCACAGCTCGATCCACACTGGCCATTGACTGGGACAGTGAGACCCGAAGCCTTTACTTTGATGAGCAAGAATCTGAGGTATGTCATTCGGGGTTTGTGGTCAGTGCTGTGTTGTGGTTTCTGCTCTGGAAATATATTGATATTCCTTTCGTTGATTGGACAACAGTTAAACAAATTTTCCTTATGTCTTGAAATGAGAAGCACCCAAAACTGTCATTTTGTGTCCAGAGACTGCAGAAAATATGGTATATTCCAGGCAGAGAGTTGCTGTATCTCTTGAGCCAGGAAGATGCTTCTCTACCAGAACTCAATGCTTCTCCCTCGCAGGCCTGTGAGAAGCACATGAGCATGTCGCAGCCTCAGAAGAAGAAGAAGGCTGCGGTAGCCCTGCGCGAGTGCATCGAGCTCTTCACTACCATGGAGACCCTCGGCGAGCATGACCCCTGGTACGCTTGGCCCCACGCTTGGGGCAGGGGACCTCTGTGCCTGAGGGTCTGAGGTTTGCTGGGACCACCTATATGCCCAGAGACCTCTTACTGTACCTGGACAGGTTATCTCTTTCTTAGCCATACCTGTGATATATTTGAGTGTGAGACAGTTGTTTGCTGGACTGAGAAAGCCACTGCTCTGCGGAGCAGACGGGTTTGTTCTTAAGTACTGGGGTTGACTCCCACCTGGAAGGATAGTCCTTGTGACTCCCTAATGCCCTGGCCAAGCAAGTCTCCTTTCCCTTTAGGTACTGTCCTACCTGTAAGAAGCACCAACAGGCAACAAAGAAGTTTGACTTGTGGTCTTTGCCCAAGATCCTGGTGGTTCATCTCAAGCGTTTCTCTTATAACAGATACTGGCGGGATAAACTTGACACAGTTGTGGAATTCCCAATCAGGTGGGTGTCTACCCGGGTGCTGATTGTGTAAGAAGATGCTTGAATTGGGTTGTGTATTACTTGGCTCTGGGAGGTTGACTCGAGGAGCAATCCTTCCTTCCCCTACTAGTGGGAAAAATCACTACCAGAAGAGGCCTGCTGACTGCGCCACTGCGCTCTGCTCGAATCCTCACACCGGTCTGCGGCCAGCTTTTCTGGTCAGGGAACCGGGCTTCAGCCAGGACAGCACAGGCTCAGTTCTCATTAACTGAGGCAACCAGGTGGTGGCCACTCTGGGGAAACTATCTTCAGCTGGGTGTGGTTTCGCATGCTTGTAATCCCTTGCTGAGACAGGAGGATCATAGAGTTCAAGGCCACCTTCATAGTTAAAAATTTGTTTCCTTTTTTTGTTTTTGTGTTTTTTAAGACAGTTTCTGTGCGAAGCCCCAGCTGTCCTAGAACTCACTCTGTCGATCAGTGCCAGTTTTTGCCCTGAATGCTGGGATTGAAGCCTGTGCCTCAGAGCCTGACTTTTTTATTTTTTACCTTTTCTGTATTTTTGAAAATTTCATAATGGGCTGGTGAGACTAGACAGCTCATGGAGTAAGAATCCTTGACACACAGGGAGTGAGAATCCTGTTGACCTGGATTCGTTCCCAGACTCAGGGTAGAAGGAGAGAACCAAGTCCTAAAATTTGTCCCCAGCTCTTTCTGCAGTGTGGATTTCAGTACAGATTACAAACAGAGGTAATGCCGGGCGGTGGTGGCACACGCCTTTAATCCCAGCACTTGGGAGGCAGAGGCAGGCGGATTTCTGAGTTCGAGGCCAGCCTGGTCTACAAAGTGAGTTCAGGACAGCNAAAAAAAAAAAAAAAAAACCAAACAGAGGTAATGCTAACATAGCCAGCTTTTTGGCCCCCAACAACAACTCCCCAGTGTTAACAGAAAGTAACCATACACGATCAGGTCGTCCCCTTGTTCACGTATCATCAGTTACGAGATGGAATGGTAGCCTAGTCCGGGAAGAGCAGGCTCTGGCTGTCCGGGCTCCGTAGGACCATCCGGGGCTAGGGACATGCAGGCAACAGCTGGAACAATCTAATTTAATTGATTAGAAATCTGTTGAAGCAGATACATACCAAGGATAGCTAAAGCTAAGGAGTTTGGGGAATTTTTTCTTAGGTGTACATTTGAAGCTTGTAGGCCTGTGGTCATCGTAGCTGGGGGTGGAAAGTCCCAAGACCAGGGGAAGGGGAAGAGACCCCACGCTCAGGAATAGGCGGCCGAGGAAACAGGCTGTTGATGGATAGTACTTCTCCGGAGGACATTTGACCTGTGAGCCAGGTGGATTCAATCTTATTCCCTGAAGCTTCTAAGAATTGTTTAAGTTTATAAAAAGAGATGTTTTAGGTGTGTTAGTATTTCTACTGTTTGTACTCTGTACTGAAATCCACATGGTAGAAAGAGCAGTAGACTCCAACCTTTGAGTCATAATAAAAGCTTATGAACACAAAAATGATTAATTTTTTTACCCAATTACTTACTACGAGACCCGGGTGATTGATTACTGACAGTAGCCGCTGTAAAGCAGGTTTCTTTACATAAAAGGATAGTAAAAACTTACTGGAAACCTATTCTGTGAGTTTACCTCTTTTCTAGAGTCTGGAAGCAAGGTAAACTGTCTTTCTCAGCTAGAGGTGGAAGTGAGGCCTGAGGCCTCATTTTTTACACATGAAGAGAACTGAGGAGCAGCTGAAGCCTTGGCTGCTGCTGTGAAACCCATACATCTGCCCCTAGCCTAGTGGTCAGCGCCAGAGACCTGAGGAAGCAGGAAGTACAGACCAAGCAGCTTCCAAACCTGTTTAAAARCTGACAGGTCCAGGCTGCCTGGACAGTCCCCAGGTTCCTCCAGTCAGTGAGGGCAGCATGGGTCTGTAGCTGCCAGACAGACGATCTGACAGGTCTTCCTGTCCAGTAGGAACCTGGGGGGACTGGCCTACCTTGTCTAGGCAAAGAGGGGCAGTCGACTCCCCACTGACCTGCTTGTCCACAGCTTCGACACTGCGCTGTGAAGTCAAGGTACAGGGCAGTTTGGGCCCAGTGGCCCACTTGGCAGCGTGGAAAGCAAGCCTGGGTGGTGATCTTCGGTGCCCATTAACTGTGTCTACCTATTAACTGTGTCTAAACAGACAGACTGTCTCTAGCTACTTGTTTTCTGCTTAACTTTGAAACATACGCAGGAAACTAATTCCTGTAATTAATTACATTAGTACTTAGCATGATTACAAGTATACTTCTGAACACATTAACGAATTTGATCATTTATAAGGTGACTGACCATTAATTTGCATGTCTTAATTATTCCTAACTGTTAGTTTATATAAGGTTACGATTTTGCAGCTTTATCTGTTTAGTTTGAGCCTTAAAAATTACAATTTTTAAATTAAAGCTCTGTATAAAACTTTTAATTATAGATAAGGCCCACAGGGAGGCTGGAAACTTTACTGGTTCTGAAATGGCACAATAAAGAAGCCAGAATAGCCATTCCCTGGGTGAAAAGGCAAAAAGTTTATTTCAGACTGCCGTGCTGTTTTCAGGGTTAAGTGGGACCCTGAGAAGCGGCTAAAAGGGCCTAAGGGCTCACGCATTGACCGTGACAAGTTAACAGACACCAGTCGTGTCAGAGGTTCGCCTCAGGTTTGAGATGGTCACATTCACACAAACTCAAATACACAATAACAAAAGAAAATTTCAGCATAGAGTAAAGCTTTCCAGGGCCTGTCTGACATTTAAATGACACGGCCTTGTTTGCACTCTGGTTAGTCCCAGCTCCCCCTCAGGTGCTGGGTTCCTCTTTGGCATCTCCTTACCTGCCGACACCCATGGTGTGGCAGGGCCATGGCAGCCTTCTCCCGGTTCCTGCTGACAGATGGTCACCCTGCCTTGCTCTAGTCTTCTCACACCGCTGAGTGTTCTGTGCGGTGAAAGGGGTTGCTGGGTTACACTGGCTTTGTGAGTTTGCCGTATTTATGAGCTGTTCTGTCTCTATTCAGAGCTCTGAACATGTCCGAGTTTGTCTGTGACCGGTCAGCAAGGCCGTACGTTTATGACCTAATCGCCGTGTCCAATCACTATGGAGCCATGGGGGTCGGTCACTGTAAGTATTGGCGTCTGGGCCGGGTGGTGGTGGTGCACGCCTTTAATCCCAGCACTTGGGAGGCAGAGGCAGGCGGATTTCTGAGTTCGAGGCCAGCCAGGACTACAGAGAAACCCTGTCTCGAAAAACCAAAAAAAAAAAAAAAAAAAAAAGTATTGGCGTCTGCTCCCTTCTGAGGAATGACACTGCCCCACCTAGTGCTCCCCAGCCTCTTCCTGGACGCCAGGACCTGCCGTAAGCACGGGCTTGGTTTGAGTCTCCAGCTTTGGACTTTCTCAGCCCCTCTCTGCTCCCCACCTTCCTTCCTCCTCCTCTGTATACCTCCATGCTTCGAACTCAGCAGTAGCAGCTGTGTCGATCACGAGTCTGCTGATCACTATGCGGGCCTGGGCCCCTCGTGTAGCTCAGCCAGGGTGACCCAGGACTCCTGGCAGGAAAGTACGAGGTTCAGAGGTGTGAGCCACCATACTGGGGTGACTCTGGGAACTCTCCTAAGGCAAGGGCATGACAAAACATTGGTCTCTTTGTTTATTTTGGCTTTTCAAGTCAGGGTTTCTCTATGTAACCCTTGCTGTTGTGGGACTAACTCTGTAGACCAATGTTTCCGAGTGGAACACTATGGTTCAGGTACTTGACCAAAGAATTCTTAGCCATTTCCAAATAAAGTTAATGTTACAGAGAGGTGTCCCTAATAATTTAAAACAACTGCACAGAACTAGTGTCTGTAATTGCAGAAGTGTCCAGCTCTGCAGAGACAAACCTCGGAGAGAATGCAAGGGGCACAGAGCCCTGGGAGGAGAGATGCCAAAATGAGTTTATTTTTGGTTTGGTTTTGAGATAGGACCTCACAGGCCAGGCTGGCTTGTGACATGCCAGGGCCCCGATAGCCCTGAACTCATGTTCCTTTCAGCCCAGGCACTTAAGTGCTAAGATACAGTACACATCTCCATACCTGGGAAAATAGTACATTGTTTTCTCTTGCTCTATTTTCCAGAATTTCTATAACATTTTGGCAGTTGAAGTCTGTTTTATTGATTAGCGTCCCAGAATTATAGGTGACATTTGGTCTCTGACAGCTCTGTGCTTACCCTTTCAAGCTTGTCTGAAGGATCCAGGTTGGAAAAAATGGTGAATTACTCCCACTAGGCCGTGCCACACGCCTCTACTCCCAGTGGGAGGCAGAGGCAGGAGGATCTCTGAGTTCCAGGACATGCAGGAGTACACAGAGAAACCGTGTTTCGAAAAGCCAAAGTCAAACAAAACATAACAAAACCAGGAGCCATAGGGACTGGGGGTTATTTAGCTCAGCGCTGGAGCGCTTGTCTAGCAGGCACACGCCCTGGGGTTGGTCCCCTAATCTCCAGGAAGAAATAAAAAGAGCTATAAATCATCGACTACAAATTATCTCTACTTATATGTATGGGCATATTATTTAAACTAGTTCTATAATTTGGTGGTGGTGGTGGTGGTTTTCCGTTTCRAGATGAGGTTTCACTGTGCAACCTACCTAGACTTGGCCAGGATGGCCTTGAACTTGGGGGCAGTGCTTCTGTCAGTGCTTCCTGAGTGGATCCACACTAGCAATACAGTATTCTTAATTTTAGTGTTAATATTTTGGGTATGCGCATGTGCGTGTATTTAGTGCTAACCTAATAAGTTACCAGATTAATTTTTTCGGTGGCCGTTAGAGCATTTTGTTTGTAACCCGGCAGACACTGCGTATGCGAAGAACAGACTGAACGGGAAGTGGTATTACTTTGATGATAGCAGTGTGTCCCTGGCCTCTGAGGATCAGATAGTGGTGAGTACCTCCCCAGATGCCTGCTCCTCCCTGGTATCTCAACAGATAAACCAAAAAGGTTCCCTCAAGTCACATGGTTACCTCGTCATCTGCTAGGGATCTGCGTCGAGTAGAGTTGACTGCCATTCATTCTAGATCTTTCCTAATGGAGAAGCTCAGTTTTCCATGAGGTGTCAATGCACCTGCATYGCTGTAGCTGTGGCAGCAGCATCAGGAGGCAGCTCATAAAGAGGCTTTTACTGCTGCTCCTGGGCATGGATCTGCAGGGCAAGGTGGCAGATTTCTGAGAGTACGCTGTCCACTCAGTCACTCATTCAGTGGGCTGGGTTATTGAAATAGTATCTCTATATCT
>BDUI01004348.1:61793-75642 GCA_002335545.1 Apodemus speciosus
AACTCAGAAATCCGCCTGCCTCTGCCTCCCAAGTGCTGGGATTACAGACGTGCGCCACCACGCCCGGCTTGGCAAGTACTCTTAACTGCCCTGACATCTCTGCAATCTCTCTGGCCCTCTTTGTTTTTTGAAAAGGGTCTCACTACATCAACCATTCTGAACATGCTATCATCCTGCCTTAGCCTTCCGAGTTCTGTGATTACTGGTATGCACCACCACACCACTCTTGTTCACTGACATCTATGTGACATCACTGGGGATAAGTCTCAGGATTTGTTGGGACTGTAGGTTTTTCCACTCTTAGGTTTATGGTCTTCTTTAGTCTTTGGAGTAAGAGTAATCAAATCTAATTCATTCTTAAGGGTAATGATGGGGGTAAGAAGGGCAGGAATTAAGTTCTAGCTCCACATCTGGTACACACCTTTGGCAGGCAGAGGCAGATCATTGTGAGTTCGAAGCCAGCCTGGTCTACAGAATGAATTCTAGGACAGGAACAGCCAAGGCTGTTACACAAAGGGACCCAGTCTTGTTAGGTGTGGAGAGGGCAGATGACAACAACCAAATTAAAAAAAAATCTTAAAAGATGTAGGTGTGGTGGGTAAATGTCTGTAATCCCAGCACTTGGGAGATTAAGAGGCTGCTAAGGAGTCCACAATCATTCTTGACTACATCATAGTAGTGTGGTTGTCAGTCTGTGGGTCTCGATCTCCTTGGAATTGAATGACCCTTTTACAGGTTTGAATATCAGATATTTACATTTCAATTTATAACAAAACTGCAGTTATGAAGTACTGAAATAATCTTATGGTTGAGGTCAGCACAACACGAGGAACTGTATTAAGGGTCACAGAGTGGTAGGAAGGTTAGGCCACAGTAACTGTACATGAGGCAAAGCTGAGAAAGAATGCTTCATATCTGATACGCCTATAAAACCCGCCCGCAGTCTGCAGTCTATGACCATGAGGCAAATGTTAGACAAACCCAGACAAGAGGCTATTCTAGGATACCTGGCCAGAACTGGATTTTCCAAGGTCATTAAAAAAGGATTCAAAACCTTTGACCTCCAGGGACTAAGAAGACACAATAGCCAACCACGTGGATCCTAGACTGGAGCTAAAATGGTAAAGGACATCAGCAGCAATGAGTGAAGTCCACCTGAAGGCTGGGGGCAATGCATTGAGAGTTTCCTGGTTTGACAGATACACCAGTTTTATGTCAGCACTGAAAAAGCCAGGCAGAATATACTCATGCCCACTATATTTGAAGTTTTCTATAAATCTAAAGTTATTCTAAAACTTAACATTTAAAAAATTCAATCAAGTAGCTAGAGAGATGGCTCAGAGGTTAAGAGCACTGACTGCTCTTCCAAAGGTCCTGAGTTCAATTCCCAGCAACCACATGGTGGCTCACAACCATCTGTAATAGGATCTGAAGCCCTCTTCTGGTGTGTCTGAAGACATGACTGTGTACTCATATACATAAAATTAATAAATCTCTTAAAAATGCAATCAACTCCTACCTATTACAAAAAAATTTAAGTGAAATATAAGAAAGCATCAAAGGAAATTAGAGTGGTTTAAAACATATTTTGTATTATTATTTACAGTAGACATGTATCATTTCAGTATAAAGAAATCAGGTATGTCTGCTGATCAATCCCAGAACTCAGAAGACCAGGCAAGCACTTCTCACTGAGCGTCACCCCAACCCTAGTCCCCATCCCCATCAATCAACCCTGGATACTGTCAGTAGGTTCCCATCAGCCACCAATGGTTACAGTTTGTGAAAACACAGGACTCCTGTAGAACCCCTGAGGACTTGGGATCCTTGGGCTGGATGTTGAAGGTCTCACAAAACCAAGTCCTAGTTGAGGCCACAGGTCAAGGTCCAGTCTCCGTCACGGCTTGGAAGGAAGGGGGCAGAACCCCAACCATGCAACACTTTGAAGTGATGGGGTTCTGGTTTTGCTTATGGTGGAGTTACTGGTTCTTGGGAATGTGGACCCAACTCAAGGAGAAGATAAGGATAATCTAGGCTCCCTCTGGCCAGAAAGGTAGGTTTACCTTAGTAACGGATTTATGTGAAAATTTGATTTAGGAAATAAGGAATTCATTTTAATTATCATCCAAATAGGGGATATTTTTCCTCAGTGTAGAAACAGATGCTTGGCAAAGTAGGGAAGCGTCAAGTCTCAGACACTTGACAAGTTGGGGCTGCCCCAGATTACTCAAGTGGGCCCAGGTTGTCGTCCTCACCTGTTTCCATCCCCTGGCTTACTAATGTGCCCCTAAGGCCCTTCCAGCCTTTGTCATCTGCTCAGTGAGGAGGAAGAGGAATGGTTTTTCAGGAATTAGCTGAAGGGGATATAGAACCTAAAACAGCATTTAATACAACTAAAGGTTTCCAGAGTCCTAAGCATTCACGATGGATGACAGTTGACGCTAGTCATGTCTGAAAAACCTGAAAATGTTTGACGTCATTCAGCTTCCCTCCCCCGCAGTTCATCTTGGCACACCAAACAATCACTGAATTGTTTCCGTGGAAACACCAGAGTGCAATTTGGATTACTAGAATCAAAATAGAAACAAGGCAAATTCAAGAATAAATAGGAGCAGAGGAACCTGCTAGCTGCAAACTRCAAATTCAAATCCCAGCATAAGGCAGATCAGAGGCTGGGCCCATTCACCCTTGTCATTTTCAGGTCCATGGCTGCATTCCACCAATATGCTAAATCCAAAGCTCCAGAAGCAGACAGAGATGATAAGGCAAGAGATYGTCTGTCTACAGATGTTCCTAGAACAAAAGATTGGATGGCTGGAGGAGGCTTGGGAAGGGCCTGCTGCAGAGAAAGTTAAGCAGCAGTGGGGGGTAGGCCAGGCAAGGCAGAGCAGCTGCTGGCTGTTAAGAGCTTGAAATTGGCACTGTCCTCGGGCCAACTACATGACAAGTGTTTCCCACACTCCCGAGCATGCTGCCACCCTGGCTACCTAGATTAATTTCAAGGCCCTATAACTGAATGCCCTACCCAGCTGCCAGGGCACTCAGCAAGTCTCTGTGCCTGTGCCAGAGGGAAGGCTCCATCAGGCACTGAAACCTGTCTTCTCACCTCTCTCTCAGGACTCCCACCAGCGTGTCTCCTGCTCTCCACTCCGGGAACAGTACGGCAACCTCCTGCTCTACTTCCCCCTAACTCCTTGGTCTTCTCTTGAACCTCAGAGAAGATTCCAGAAGAATCAAGGGATTAGGAAGGAACAGGCAGTGCAGCTGAGGAGCCTGTGTCCCTCCCCTTGCACCCAGGAACAAGCTCTCGGGATGCTAAGGCCATCCTGACACAGTCGGAATTGTAAGATGGTCAAGAAAGCCCGTAGGAAAGGCTCATCTGGGGCCACGTGGCGCTTCTCCGACTGTGGAGGCACACGGCCTTAATATGGCAGGGAAAAAAGTGATGTTACTAGGTTCCCGATTGTCTGCTGAGGATTGCTAAAAAGACTGTCACCCCAGATCATGTTCCGGTAATTTGTTTTCTTGATATGGGAGAACATTAATATTTTGGGTTCAAACTAAATATTTACAAAAGGACCGAAGTCTTACTCAGGAACTGTATTTGAAAAGGATTCAAGCCCTAATGTGGAAGGGATCTCTGTCGTAGACTATCTGGAAAATGTATGATAAAGTTTTGTTCTAAGACTGGCTTTAAAACCTTTTTTTTTTTTTTTTTTTTAAATTACAAAGACATCCAGGGAGGGTAGGAAGGTAACTATTTTTCTGGGCACACTGGGTGAGGAAGTCAGGAGAAATTTCCTGTGAAAGAGAAGTGGGAGTAAGCAGGAGCCTTTGGGAGCGTCTGAAGCCAAGTTGGGGGAGGGGGGCAGCAAAGGGTGCCACAGAGAAGCCAGATTTCAAGGCAGGATTCTGTTTGTTTGGTTTTTGTTTCTTGAGACAGGGGAGGTGTCTGTCCCAGAACTCACGCTGTAGACCAGGCTAGCCTCAAACTTGGGGCTTCACCTGCCTCTGCATCCTCAATCCTAGGATTAAAAGTGTGTGTCACCACCCTGCTTGAAGACAGGGTTTTTAAGGCGCTGTCTGCCTAGAAATGCAGCCTCTGCACACAGTTAAGTACCAAATCAAACGCTCTCCAGGATGCTGGGACACAGCAAGGACAAGGTGGGTGCTGTCCTTACTTCTGGAGCTCATATCCCTGGTTAAGTGAAAAAGAACACTAACTCAGCTAGATCAGTGTGAGATAAAATGGGAGGAGGATGAACAGTCCTCAGAACCCACAGGGTGGAAGGAGAGAACACACACACACACACACACACACACACACACACACACACACACACACACTCTCGAAACATAAAGAGGCCATTTTGCTGGTACTATGTAAATGGATACAGGACTATCAGGCAATTAAGTGCTGTAGTCAACTTCATTTCCATCCTGGAGTAACAGAGGGCGGAGCACTCAGCAGACTCTTCGTCCTCCCTCCCTAACCCTCCCACCACATCCGCCCCTGTGTAGCTACATACAGCTCTAGAAGCATCTGAAGAGCCAAAAATGTTGTGTGTTCCAGAGACGTGTTTGGGACTGTCACGCTCACCAAGTCTGGCAGGAACATTAGGAAAAAAAAAAAAAAAGAAAAAAAAGAAAGAAAAAAGCCATAGGAATAAAATAAGAAACAATACCCTTTCCCAATGATTGCCAGAAATATACAGTGTAATTTTTCATTATTTCAGTCTTGCTAGAGATACATTTACCACTTATTCTATCAAAACACCCAGCTAGTGGACACTGAGTCACATGGACTTTGATGTCATTACACAGAATGAAAGACTTTTGAAGAAACAGCATGTTACAACAGCAGAGACTAGCAACATAGGGTCCATCTTTGGCACTTTACAGTCAGATGGTTCTAGAAAGGCTTATTCACAAATACGGAAAAAATACCGAAATTCACAGGATTTCAACTTTGAATTAAGATAGTAAAACAATAAACATCAACAAGAGACAAAAATAAAATATGACCAATACTACAATTGTTGAAGAGGAATCAGGCCCTTTGGTATGGAAGCTTCCTTCTGCTGGCCCTGTAGTCTGGGAAGGGCTGGATCTCAGGTGTGAGCCGCCACACCCCACTTCATAAGGAGCTTTAATACTGTTCTTTTTGTTTCTCTTGGGTTGTTGTTTTGGTTTTTCAATACAAGATTTCTCTGTGTAGCTCTGTCTGTCCTGGAACTTGCTCTGCAGACTAGGCTGGCATCAAACTCAGATCTGCCTGCCTCTGCCTCCCCAGTGCTGGGATTAAAGATGTGTGTCACCAGCACCAGGATTAACACTCTGTTCTTAAGGAGTCTCATTTACAGCTGAAAACTGAGACATGCTTATAGTACCAACATTCTGAAGGCTGAGGTAGGAGAAGTATAAATTCAAAGCCAGCCAAGGCTGCATAACAAACCCCTCGCTAATAGTGTACTGTAACATGTCCTCTCAGGGAAAAGACAACTCTTTAACAGCACTAGGTA
The DNA here is from genome assembly GCA_002335545.1 of Apodemus speciosus. NCBI lineage: Eukaryota > Metazoa > Chordata > Mammalia > Rodentia > Muridae > Apodemus > Apodemus speciosus. Next base: position 67,316 of record BDUI01004348.1, read on the forward strand.
AAGATAAAGCTGGGGCCCTGAAAGGTATCAGTCAGGTGCAGGGAAAGTCCTGAGAGCTACTCAGGCAATCACAAAGGTTTCTGAGAGTTCTAAACAGCATTCCGTAAGGAAGTCCATGCCTTTTTCAGCAAGTACCCAAAGCCACTTTCTGATGCCTTACCACAGGCTACTCCCTGATCTCTTCACTTTCTCCACACATTTCTTCCCCATTACTTCCTGTTGTGAGCAGCAACTGATATTGAAAGCACTGGATTCTCCCCTACCTACTCTGGGCCACAGCCCGTCAAGGCCTCTGACTCTGAGGCTAGATAAGCCAGCTTCAGATGCTGTGTGCTGCTGCTTAATCCAATGTCCTACAGTTTGTCATTTTGAGATAACAAGCTATCAGCTAAAGTCACTGTTGGCAGGTTAGAAATTGTCATCGCTGCTATCAAAATCTGGGTCACAGAGCAAATTCTTCCCTCCCTTCTTACACAGAGGAGGCTCTAGGTTTTCAACGCTCAGGTCACTGAACCAATTTATGTGCTGGTCCCCCTCGGAACTGTGGTCTGTGGAAGAGCACTGCGAAGACGACAGGAGGTTCCCTTGCACTACCCTTGCTGTCTTACTGGTCTCTCCTGTTCCTCCCAAAATATGACAGGTTGGCTCTGTGGAGCTTCTGGGAGTCAGCCAACAGATGAGGGGCCCCTGTGGATTACACACTGGAGATCGGGGACAGTGACCCCTAGCCATGAAAGCACAGGCCTTCCTTGAGGCCTGCTCTTGCTTCCTAGCTAGAAGCCCGCCTCTCTTTGATCTTCTGGGTTGCTGCTTCTTGCCCCTCCTCCTTTTTCTGCAGGTCCCGCCTTTCCATTCAGTTGCTGACTGTTCAAATGAGTCAGAAGTGCACACGCTTTGGGCCTCACACTCGAGGCAGACATTCTTCGCTCTGGCTTCAGACTTATGTAAGGCCAGCTGTGAAGCCCCTTGGGCAATTTGACTCTGGTCATTGCCAGCCTGCTGGCTGGGGAAGCTAGAGAAGTAGTTGCTGAGGCTTCTGGAGGTCATAACCCAGTTCTTGCAGTAAGTCTGCTTGGCCTTGTTCTTCTCATGCTCACTGCCTCTATGGGGCCCATCTGTTGGCAATTCAGCCTTTTGAAAAGCATCACTCTCTGCTCCTTCATCCCAGACACCAAGCTCCCCAGACCCCTGGGAACTCCTACTGGGAYTTCCTGCAGAAGGCTCCTGAGCCTGCCAAGTAGCTGGCTCCTCGGAGGGACACCTTTCCTGCCCAGTAAACTGGAGGCCTTGGGTCAGAGATGGTGAGGTCTGAGAGGTGCTGTCTTTCAGATGCCCAGGCACCTGAGGCACAGAGGTGAATTTCTTCAGCTCTTCTAGGACACCGGGCACAATGAGCTGGCCCAGGCTGTCACGAAGCTGCTGGAAGCTCTTACTTTGCTGGACAACTAAAACTTCAAGGTTCTGCAGGGTGGATTTCATCTCCATAAATTCTGCTTGTCTCTGGGAAAGGAAGTGAAAGAGGAGACTGATGGACAAGAAGAAGTGTGAGGGCAGATGTGGGGGCGGGGCAGATGTGGGGACTGAACTCACACCCTAATCCCAGTGCTGAGGCTGCATCAAGAGCACTAACTTCCATGAGGGACTGGAAGGACAGAGCACTTTCTGCTCTTGCGCAGGACCCCACATGGTGGCTCACACCCGTTTGTACCTCCAGTTCCAGGTGATCAGATCCCTTCCTCTGACCTCTCAGAACCAGGCATATACATGGTACAGAGACACACGCAAACAAAACACTTGTATATATAAAAAGAAATTAATCTAAAAATATAAATTAAAAAGAGGATTAACATGGGTCTGAGGCTAGCTTGGGTTTCATAGTCAGTTCTAAACAGCCTGCGCTACAGGAGAGAGACCCCGTGTCAAAACAAAAACAAAAAGAATGTGAGAAGCAGCCAGTGGACAAAGGCTTGTCCCTCACAAAGTCAGCGTAGGAAGACTGTGAGCGAGGCCTGGGTCCACATCCTGAGGATGGGCTAGATCCTGACTTGACGAAAAGACCACTACCCTGAGCTTTTTGTCTTGGATGGCAATCTCTCACACATTCAATGTCTCTCTTGAGCTGAGGGATGAAGCCTAAATCACACATGGGTAGTGGCAGGTATGTGTATCTGAGCTCCTCAGGAGGCTAGGGCAAGCACACGAGTCCATTACCTCAGGACAAGCCTGGACACAGAAGCCAACCGCACAAGAGCTTGGCGCCCATACTCACAGCTGCGCATGCCCTCTGTATCTCAAGGATGGCCTGCTCCACGCTGCCTTTGTCTTTCACTGACTCAACCATCAGGTCATGCTGGACCTGTGCAGTTTCTTGAACTAAACCAAAACAAAGAGAAAGTCTTCCTGAGGACTGACAATGTGCATCGCCTGCTCGGAGCTCGGCAGTGGAAAGAAGAGCTGCATTCCAGCATGCAGTGTGACACATCTCGTCCTCTCTGCTAAGGGCCAGGACTCGGTCCTCTTGACCCAAATAGTCTCTCCACAAGCACAGGCCTGCCTGCAATCTTTGCACTTGGAAGGTTGTGAGCCATAAGGATGCTATGAATCCTAGCTAAGACCATGTCTCAATAAAATAAAGTAAATTAAAATAACACAACCTTCCCCCAAAGTCACCAGTATTTATCGGCCATCTTTCTATATACCAAACACTGAATATGCATACATACATATACATATATGCATACATATTGTTATAACCAGGCTTTTCCACCCATCCGCCCTCAGAGACCTGGCCACGGCTGACACCCACTGACACCCACCTCTGTTCCCAGGTACAACAGGTGCGGTACATAAAACCTCAGGCCACCCTAGATCTCTCTCTCTCATTCCCTGTTTCTCTTTCCTGTTCCCTGTCTCTCCCACATTCTGTCTTGTTCTTTGTCTGTCTGTCTGCTTGTCTGTCTCTATCTCTCCCGCATGTCCCAACTCCTAAACAGCTCTCCTTCCGCCAATGAACCTCTTACATTAGATCTGCTGCTGGCATATCTTCTTAGCAGCATGCCTTGGCACAGGGTACCCCCATCGCCCGCATTTTATCCTAAACACACACACACACACACACACACACACACACACACACACACACACACACNTTCCTGCAGAAGGCTCCTGAGCCTGCCAAGTAGCTGGCTCCTCGGAGGGACACCTTTCCTGCCCAGTAAACTGGAGGCCTTGGGTCAGAGATGGTGAGGTCTGAGAGGTGCTGTCTTTCAGATGCCCAGGCACCTGAGGCACAGAGGTGAATTTCTTCAGCTCTTCTAGGACACCGGGCACAATGAGCTGGCCCAGGCTGTCACGAAGCTGCTGGAAGCTCTTACTTTGCTGGACAACTAAAACTTCAAGGTTCTGCAGGGTGGATTTCATCTCCATAAATTCTGCTTGTCTCTGGGAAAGGAAGTGAAAGAGGAGACTGATGGACAAGAAGAAGTGTGAGGGCAGATGTGGGGGCGGGGCAGATGTGGGGACTGAACTCACACCCTAATCCCAGTGCTGAGGCTGCATCAAGAGCACTAACTTCCATGAGGGACTGGAAGGACAGAGCACTTTCTGCTCTTGCGCAGGACCCCACATGGTGGCTCACACCCGTTTGTACCTCCAGTTCCAGGTGATCAGATCCCTTCCTCTGACCTCTCAGAACCAGGCATATACATGGTACAGAGACACACGCAAACAAAACACTTGTATATATAAAAAGAAATTAATCTAAAAATATAAATTAAAAAGAGGATTAACATGGGTCTGAGGCTAGCTTGGGTTTCATAGTCAGTTCTAAACAGCCTGCGCTACAGGAGAGAGACCCCGTGTCAAAACAAAAACAAAAAGAATGTGAGAAGCAGCCAGTGGACAAAGGCTTGTCCCTCACAAAGTCAGCGTAGGAAGACTGTGAGCGAGGCCTGGGTCCACATCCTGAGGATGGGCTAGATCCTGACTTGACGAAAAGACCACTACCCTGAGCTTTTTGTCTTGGATGGCAATCTCTCACACATTCAATGTCTCTCTTGAGCTGAGGGATGAAGCCTAAATCACACATGGGTAGTGGCAGGTATGTGTATCTGAGCTCCTCAGGAGGCTAGGGCAAGCACACGAGTCCATTACCTCAGGACAAGCCTGGACACAGAAGCCAACCGCACAAGAGCTTGGCGCCCATACTCACAGCTGCGCATGCCCTCTGTATCTCAAGGATGGCCTGCTCCACGCTGCCTTTGTCTTTCACTGACTCAACCATCAGGTCATGCTGGACCTGTGCAGTTTCTTGAACTAAACCAAAACAAAGAGAAAGTCTTCCTGAGGACTGACAATGTGCATCGCCTGCTCGGAGCTCGGCAGTGGAAAGAAGAGCTGCATTCCAGCATGCAGTGTGACACATCTCGTCCTCTCTGCTAAGGGCCAGGACTCGGTCCTCTTGACCCAAATAGTCTCTCCACAAGCACAGGCCTGCCTGCAATCTTTGCACTTGGAAGGTTGTGAGCCATAAGGATGCTATGAATCCTAGCTAAGACCATGTCTCAATAAAATAAAGTAAATTAAAATAACACAACCTTCCCCCAAAGTCACCAGTATTTATCGGCCATCTTTCTATATACCAAACACTGAATATGCATACATACATATACATATATGCATACATATTGTTATAACCAGGCTTTTCCACCCATCCGCCCTCAGAGACCTGGCCACGGCTGACACCCACTGACACCCACCTCTGTTCCCAGGTACAACAGGTGCGGTACATAAAACCTCAGGCCACCCTAGATCTCTCTCTCTCATTCCCTGTTTCTCTTTCCTGTTCCCTGTCTCTCCCACATTCTGTCTTGTTCTTTGTCTGTCTGTCTGCTTGTCTGTCTCTATCTCTCCCGCATGTCCCAACTCCTAAACAGCTCTCCTTCCGCCAATGAACCTCTTACATTAGATCTGCTGCTGGCATATCTTCTTAGCAGCATGCCTTGGCACAGGGTACCCCCATCGCCCGCATTTTATCCTAAACACACACACACACACACACACACACACACACACACACACACACACACACACATTTTTTGTTGTTTTTCTTGTTTTTTTGTTTGTTTGTTTTCCAGACAGGCTTCTCTTGGTGTAGCTCTGCTTGCCTTGAACTCACTCTGTGGACCAGGCTGGCCTTACACTCAGAGATCTGCCTCTGTCTCCTGAGTGCTAGGATTAAGGATGTGAACCAACCACAACCAGGCTGGGACTAAAGGTGTGCACCACTATACCCAGCTACTCTGTTTAAAAGAAAGAAATTTTGTCAGGGAAAACATGTAATTAATGACAAATGTAAGAATAACTTCTATAATACAGTAAGTGCTATAAGGAAAAGGACACCAAGTTTCATAGTGCAGCACCTTTTCATTTTGTTTTTCTTTTTAAACAGGGTCTCTCCTAGCCCAGCCATGGCCTCAAACTCCATATCAGCCAAGGATGGCCTGGGACTTCAGAGCAAGGATTTGACTTACTGAGTCATCTCACTGGCTTGCCTTCCTTCCTTCCTTCCTTTCTTCCTTCCTTCTTTCTATTCAATCATTTTATTTATTTAGGTTTTTGAGACAGGATTTCTCTGTCTCAAACTCACAGACATCCACCTGCCTTCTGAGTGGCCAATTTAAGAATTTGAGCCAGCTACCATTGGGTATCTATCTATCTATCTATCTATCTATCTATCTATCTATCTATCTATCTATCTATCTATCTGAGCAAATGCAAACAAATACAGATGCAGAAACATCTATCTTCTAAGAGAATAATAATCCTAGAGAAGTGTCTAGCTAAGTAGAACAGTGTGTTGGGTGTTTGTAAAAGCATTCATCTACATATAAATCATTTAATTGGTGGGGGAGGGGACTTTGCCAAGAGCACTCTATAAGTGACATTAAGACCAAGGCTGATTCATCGCAGAACAACTCTCACTGAAACTGAGGCAGCGAGAAGAACAGCAGGTAACTGGAGTATTTCTAACTCCTAAGAAGGAGTGAGTGTCTACACAGAGCACAGTGGGCAAGCCATGTGAGACTCCGGAGGCTGCTGATTCATTTCAGACATGTGGTAAGAAGGCTGGCAGAGCTACCCTGATATAGCAAGTAGTGGAGGAGAGGATCAGTACTTCATAAAAGCCATCATGGGATCCAAGTGTTGGCATGGGCTAGTGAGAGCTCTGTGTAACTCCGATTTTCCAGATGATCTGGGTTTGATTCCCAGCACTTATACAACATGGCGGTTCACAACTGTGTGTATACCAGTCCTAGGAAACCCATTCTTATTCTAAAAGTCTGATCTATTTAAGTGACGTTCTCTAATATATACTTTTAGCCTGGTTATTTAGAAGTTCTAGGCCAGCCAGTGCTACATAGACAAACATTTTTTTCCAAATAAATAAAATAAAAAATTGCACTAAAGTTTACAAGCCAGGTGTGGTGAAACATACCTTTAATTCCAGCACTTGGGAAGCAGAGGTAGGCCAGCCTAGTGGTGAGTTCCAAGCCAGCCAGGGCTGTGTAGAGAGATACCCTGCCTCAAAACCAAACCAAAAACAAACAAAACAAAACCAAAAAAAGTGTTGTCACACAGCAGGGGGTTCCATCACGCAGGCCGAATTTTATGCACTTAACTCTCATTATGAACAATATGAAATCACCTTGGAAACCTGGCTAGGGTCAGAAAGTTCCCATGCATGGCTCACCAGTGCCCTCTGCTGCTAACATTAACCTTGAGACACTGACAACAATTTAAAAATTAGAAATGAACAAAAACCATGGGACACTCACAAGTCTTGGCTATGGTCTCCACAGAATCTAAAATAGACTGGCTTCTAGAGCTGAGATGTTCCTCAGACTTTTCCACAGATGTCTGCAACTAAGAAACAAAATTAAGAAGGGAATCACATGGTGACTGGAGAATTATTGGTCAGAGATTAGGAGCACTGTCTGCTCTTCCAGAAGATCAGGTTTAATTCCCAGCACCCAAAGGTGCTCACGACTGTCTAACTCCAACTTCGGGGATACAATGACTTCTTCTGCCCTCCAAGGATACTGAGCACGTGGTTCATAGACATAAATGTAGACAAAACACCCAATTCATAAACTTAAATTTTAAAAAAGAGAAGAATAAACAAAGTGCCACCCATTGTCTTACTGACATGGAATTGTCATTTAACACTGAGGCAGTGAAACCGCTGCTGCTCTGCGTGCGCTCCAGGACACTCTAACTCTCGGAACCATAGCTGAACCTACCTTGTGAATGACTTCTGGAAAATGAGAAACAAAGTTGTGCAGCATCTCACTAGAGTTGAGAGGGAAAAGGGAGAAGAGAATAAATCCTTGTGCCCCACTGAAAACACACGGATAACGAAGTTGGAGAGTCTGCCTGGAGAGCTCTGTCATCCAGCCCCGACCCTAAGGACCCGCTTTCCAGTGTGAACCCATTCTCTTCCTCCACCCTGTGGCTGCCTAACTTCTCTTTCACCCCGCCCCCATCCCTGCCTCCGCTTTTAAGATCTGTTTAYCACACGTGTCTAAGTGTTTTGTCTGTAGTATGTCTCTGTGTGCCACATGCATGCCTGGTGCCCGAGGCGGTCAGGAGAGGTTGGGTGTGAGGAACCGAACCTGAGTCCTCCGCAAGAGCGATGAGTGCTGAGGCGGCCTCCCAGCTCTCCCTCCTGCCGTTGTGGGACAGGTTACTGCACATGCCTCATCTGTCCTGCCACTTTCGATAGCACCCATGCAGGCAAAGTAAATAAAAGAGTTGTGATAATTAAAATAATTGGGCATGGCAGTGTCCTCCTCTAACCTCAGCAATTAGTAGGTAAAAGCAGGTGGATTTCTGTGAGTTCAAGGCTAGCCTGGTCTAGAAGTTCCTGGCCAACCACAGCCACATATCACTGTCTCAAAACAAGCAAACAAAACAGTGTAAATACACGAAATAGCTAAAATTACAACTTTTGTATTTTTTTAGTTAAAAAGCTTTTTATATATTGCGTATTCATGCACARATGCAGAGCATTCATGTGGAGGCTAGCAGAAACTTGAGATGTCGGTTCTCTTCTTCAGCCGTCAACATTCTGAGTACTGGGTTGGTGAGATGGCTCRGTGGTCAAGAGCACTTCCAAAGGTCTCAAGTTCAATTCCCAGCAACCACATGGTACCTCACACTATCTATAGTAGGGTCTAATGCCCTCTTCTGCTGTGTCTGAAGACAACTACAGTGTACTCATATACATAAAATAAATAAATAAATCTTAAAAAAAAAAAAAAAGACAA